>CM076579.1:1305383072-1305589390 GCA_034641835.2 Pinus albicaulis
AGCTTCAATTCTTTTTTGATTTTTATTTTTATTTTTACCACCCACTATTTTCAAAATTATAAAGTAATAACCTTTTTTATAATGATCATATAATATAACCTATTTCCTTGTTATATAAAAAAATAGCTTATAAATCATTTTTTTTATTTGATGCTAATCGTATGAGGGAGTTCGTGGATGCATTGAGTTCATGGATGCATTTTATATGCTTCTTGGGTGCAAAGGGTTTCCTTTCTTTCATTTTTCTCTCTTTATATTTGTCATTGATTGATTCCTATCTCACCTTGATACTTACTCCATTTCTCAAATGTCATATAGTGAAGTGGGATGTGGAGGGAGGAGGAAGGGGAATGATACCATCATTATTATGCCATTGTTAGAGGACATTTATGTTAATGTAACTTTTTTCCAACTTTAATCTCCTGGTAATATAAAAACTCAAATTTTTAATTGTATTTAATTGTCCATATATAAACTTGATTATTTCCTTCTACATTTCCCTACTCCTCCTTTCGATGTTCCTTTTGCACCTCTTGGTGCAATCGCTAGTATTATTGTATTTCAATATAATTAATAATTAAACAAAAATAAATAAATAATTTATTATTATTATTATTTAATTATTTGATAATAATTATCATTAATTATTATTAATATTTAATTTAATTAATTAATATAGAAATTAATTGATTTTAATAAATAATTATAATAATTAATTAGCAATAATAAATTTATTATTATTATATTTTATAAAGACATATAAATATGGTTTTTCTATAATTTCTCTCATTTACGATTAACGATAATAACAATAAATATTGTTAATTAATAATTATTATTAGAAAATATTATTAAATAGTACTTAAATAAATAATTAATAATAATTAATTATTTCTTATAATAATTTATAAATAATAAATAAATGATTATCATTATTTAATTATTTTATAATAATAAATATTAATCATTATTATTGATATTTAATTTAATGAATTAATAAATTATTTTGAATTAATTAATTAATAATAATAATAATAATAATTTAATCACAATAATTAATTAATTATAATAAATAATTACAATATAATCATAAAGAGGTAATTTTTTTAAATTTCTATCATTTATGATTAAGATCAATAAAAAAATAATATTGTTAACTATTAATAATAATAAATGGGAATATATCAACCACATTTATTAATAATAATAAATAATAATTGATAATTAATAATTATTATTGGTTAACCATTATTAATAAGTAAAAAATATTATTAATTATATAAATATTATTATTAATTATATAATAATTGTTAATACGTAATAATTATGTACTTAATAATGGTTAAGTATTAATATTTTTTTTATAATTAATTATTAATTATTATTATTAATTAAAATATTTTTTATTTAGAATTAGAATTAGAATTATAAATCAAGAATTTATATTATAAACCGAAGGGATTTATATTAAACCTTCGCATTAATATTATAAACCCTTATAAAAAAATATATACCCTAGGATTATGAACCCTTAGATTAATAAACCCAAGGGATTGATATTATATACCCAAGGCACTAATAAACCCAATGGATTAATACTAAAAACCCGAAGGAATAATATAACCCTAGGATTAATATTATAAACCCTACGAATAACATTATACATCGAATATGAACCCTTGGTTTAATAAACCTAAGGGATTGATATTATAAACCCCAAAGGGATTAATACTAAAAATCCAAGGCATTATAAACCAAAGTGAATAATATTAAACCCAAGGGATTAATATTATAAACCCTAAGATAAATATTATAAACCCTAAAATAAGCATGGTTGACCATGATTGATTTTCATATTGACACAATCTTTGTCAAAATGGTACATTGAACCATGATTGACCATGATTTACATTCATATGTGACAATATTTGTCACAATGTGACATTGGAACATGATTGAGCATGATTGATTTTCATATTGAGACAATCTTTGTCACAATGCACCATTGGAATATAGTCGACCATGGTTCAACATGGATCAACAGGGTTGTCACAATGTAACGTTGGGCTAAGAGACATTCTTTTTTCACAATGTGACCATGATTATCGACCATGGTTAATTTTCATATTAAACCCTAGGATTTATATTATAAACCCTATGAATAATATTATACCCATGTAAATATGAACTCTTAGATTAATAAACCGAAGTGATTGATATTATAAAGACAAGTGACTCATAAGCACAAGGAATTGATACTAAAAACCCAAAGGATTATAAACTCAATGGTATAATATTAAATCCAAGGGTTGAATATTATAAACCCAAGGTATATAAACCCTAAGATAAATATTATAAACCCTCAAATAAGCATTGACCATGGTCGACCATTGTATCCCATGGTAGATGATGGTTGACCATGGATGAATTTCATATTGAGAGAAACTTTGTCACAATGTGACGTTGGACCATGGTTTTTCGACCATGATTGACCATGTTGATTTTCATATTGACCATGATTTATTTTCATATTGAGACAATATTTGTCACAATGTGACATTCAACCATGGTTGACTATAATTGAACATGGTTGACCATGGTTGATTTTTATATTAAGACAATCTTTGTCACAGATGTGACATTACACCATGGTTGACGATGGTTGAACATGGTTTATCTTCATATTGAGAGAATATTTCTCATAATGTGATGTTAGTCCATGATTGACCATGGTTGACCATGATTATTAACCCAATGGATTTATATAAAACCCCTAGGATTAATATTATAAGTCGTATGAATAACATTATACCCACTGGGAATATGAACCCTTAGATTAATAAACCCAAGGGATTGATATTATAAAGTCTGAAGGTATTAATAAACTCAAAGGGATTAATACTAAAAACCCAAGGCATTATAAACCCAAGGGAATAATATTAAACCTAAGGGATTAATATTATAAACATAAGGTATATAAACCCTAATATAAGTATTATAAACCCTAAAAATAAGCATGGTTGACCATGGTCAATTTTCATATTGACACAATATTTGTCGAATACTAATGTTGAATAATAGTTGACCATGATTTCCATTCATATTGTGACAATATTTTTTCATAATACGATGTTGGAGCATGGTTGATTCTAATATTGAGACAATCTTTGTCACAATGCACCATTGGAATATGGTCAACATGGTTGACCATGGATGAACTGGTTGACACAATGTGACATTGGGCCAAGATACAATCTTTTGTCATAATGTGACCATGATTATTGACCATGGTTGATTCTCATATTAAAGCCTAAGATTTATATTATAAACCCTATGAATAATATTATACCCTAGGAATATGAACCCTTAGATTAATAAACTAAAGAAATTGATACTAAAAGCCCAAGGGTGATAAATATTATAAACCCTAAAATAAGCATAGGGTTGACCATGGCCGATCATGGTTGACCATGGTAGATCGATGGTTGACCATGGCCGATCATGGTTGACCATGGTAGACGATGGTTGACCATGGATGATTTTCATATTGAGACAATCTTTGTCACAATGTGACGTTGGACCATGGTTGACCATGATTAACCATTGTTGATTTTCATATTGAGCATGATTTTTTTTTCTAAGTTAAGGTAATCTATTAACAAATGAAATATAGTACATGCGTCGAAGCCTAATCTTTGCCCACGATATTGCGTGAAATCCCGACAAAAAACCGGAGATAATGACTCGCCCTCATAGAGGGAAACCAACCTTTCGAGAATGTTTCCCACGCGAGGGGTACCATAGAGTGATGTTTCTAGAGATTACAACTATCAAAAACCGAGTTATGAACTCGAAACTAAAAAATTCTCAAAAACAAGCCCGAGAGTATGGGCCGAAACTAAACAAAAAAACCAAACCAGAAGGAGCGACTACTCATCGGGTGGCTCTTCCACAACTCGCACCGCGAGGGCATCCCGCAGTCGCCGCCTTTCTTGAGCAGGTCCGTGATGGAAGCGACCACCGCACGGAGGGTGGTGGATTATCTTGCGCCATCAACACGTCATGAGTCTTGCTTGCTTGCCCGAGATCACCTCGCCATTTCCACATCACGAAACCCGCTCGCTTGACCCCTGCGACGCCTTTGCTCGATGAGTGCGCCAACTTCGTCGTCGGTCCGAGGGCCGGGCACCCGCCTGCGTGGACTCGTCGGGCTCAAAATTTGGGCGTCCTCCCGAGGCTCTTCGTGGAAGACCACTAAAATTGAGGCCGTGACTCAAGGGCGATTGAGTGAGCAATTGAAAGAAAAGTGCGCTCATTTGAGGCGGAGCGGAGATAATTGGAGGCTCGGGAGCCCGAGGGCGATGGCCGCAGTGAAGCAAGCGACCTCTCCGATTTTTGATATTGCGACTAGAATGCAAAGACGAGTGCGAGGAGGCACCGGAGGTGGAGGGAGCGCACCGAGGTTGGTGCGGGTGCTTCCCCTTCGGCACCTCATCCTTTCGACGTGAGGCGAGGCATATGCACGTGTGACGGGACGGAGGGCCCAAGAAGCGAAGGAAGAGCGAGTCGACGAGAGGCACGGGGTGAATGAAAGTTCGAGAGAGGCACGAAGCGAACACACGAGCCCCGAGAATGAGAGAAGTGGAGATTATCTCCAAAGTCCGGCATCAACGGCTCAACGCCGGGCTATGTTTGCCGTAACTCAGTGCACACCGCAGGGAGCCCTGCGTCCAGGGTGCACCATTATTGCAACGAGCGAGGAGCGCTACGGAGCCATAACAACTCACCATAATTTCAATCCGGATAAACCATGCATCGTAAAACACCACCGCATTAAACTTCCATTAATAAGAGCCGAAGGCCGATTCATTTCGTCACACACGAGATCGCATAGAGAAGCGGAGTCGGGATTGCAAACAACGCCGGGGAGTAAAGTGTAGTCGAAGCCGGTTTGCGGCTCGAGTTAAATGCCAAACACCAAGCTGTAATTTGGGTGGGCGGTGTCTCCACGTCGTGCCTGCACCCATGTCCCATCGAATTATACTCTGTCCTCCACACCCGCATCCGGGATCGTATTGACCATGATTGATTTTAATATTGAAACAATATTTTTCACAATGTGACACTCGGACCATGGTCGAACATGATTGATTTTTGTATTGAGACAATCTTTGCTCATAATGTGACGTTGCACCATATTTGACCATGATTGACCATGGTTGACGACGGTTGAACATGGATTATTTTCATATTGAGACAACCTTTGTCACAATGTGACGTTCGGCCATGATTAACCATGATAATAACCTCTATGAGATTTAATATAACCCTAGGATTAATATTATAAACCTTATGAATAACATTATACCCTAGGAATATGAACCTGAGATTAATAAACCCAAGATATTGATATTATAAACCGAAGGTACTAATAAACTCAAGGGATTAATACTAAAAACCCAAGGCATTATAAACCCAAGGGAATAATATTAAACCTAAGGGATTAATATTATTAACATAAGAGTATATAAATCGAATATAAATATTATAAACCCTAAAATAAGTATGGTTGATCACGGTCGATTTTTCATATTAACACAATATTTTTCGTAATGTGACGTTGAACCATAGCCGACCATGATTTACATTCATATTGTGACAATATTTTCTCATAACATGATGTTAGAGCATGGTTGATTTTTAATATTGAGACAATCTTTGTCATAATGCACCATTGGAATATGGTTGACGATGGATGAAAATGGTCGTCACAATGTGACGTTGGGCCAAGAGACAATCTTTGTCATAATGTGACCATGATTATTGACCATGGTTGATTCTCATATTAAACCCTACGATTTATATTATAAACCCTATGAATACTATTATACCCTAAGAATGTGAACCCTTTAATTAATAAACCGAAGGGATTGATATTATAAAGGCAAGGGACTAATAAACACAAGGAATGGATACTAAAAACCCAAGGGTATAATATTAAATCCAAGAGTTGAATATTATAAACCCGAGATACATAAACCCTAAGATAAATATTGTAAACCATAAAATAAGCATTATTGACCATGGTCGATCATGGTTGACCATGGATGTTTTTCGTATTGAGACAATCTTTGTCATAATGTGAAGTTGGACAATGGTTGACCATGATTAACCATCGCGATTTTTATATTGAAACAATCTTTGTCACGATGCGATGTTGGACCTTGCGATTTGACCCTGGTTGATTTTCATATTGAGACAATCTTTTTGATAATGTGACGTTACACCATGGTTGATGATTTCATATTGAAATTTTCATAATGTGACGTTGCACCATGGTTGACCATGATTGACCATGATTGATGATGGTTAACGATTGCTGAACATGGTTTATTTTCATATTGAGACAATCTTTGTCACAATGTGACGTTAGGCCATGATTGACTTTATGATTATAAACCCATGGGATTTATATATAACCTAGGATTAATATTATAAATCTCATGAATAAAAATATAAACCCTTAGATTAATAAACCCAAGGGATTGATATTCTAAACCCAAGAAACTAACAAACCAAAGGGATTAATACTAAAACCAAGGCATCATAGACCAAAGAGAATAATGTCAAAGACACAAAATTAATATTATAAACCCAATGTATCAACACTATAAACCCAATGTTTATAACCCCTTCTATAAACATTGTTAACCTAAATTACTAACACGTTCCATGAATACAAAAATATAAAAACATTGTCTTGCACACACTAAACCACTATTGACTATCCATATATGAGGTGCATTTTAACAACATCAAGTCATTGCAATCCTAATAAAATTACAACAATCTTTCTTTCAAATGATTCATAGTTAAATTATTCATAATTACTAGAGGTTGGAAAAAGAAAACACTAAATTCTTTTATTTATGGATCAATAGATTTTTTCTTAAAATTCTTCTATTTATGGATCAATAACTTTTTCCTCTTAATTAAAATACTTAATTAAAATTCTTCTATTTATGAATCAATAATATACCTACATTTAATTTCCAAAAAATTGATATACATTTGACACATTTGATCTCGCAACATATTAAAAAAAATCTTCCTTCATTTACTAAATAATATCTTTATTATTAACTTCTAACCAATATTAAATTTCTTATTTAAAAAACTATAATAATAATAATAATATTATTATTATTATTATTATTAATGAAAATATATATATAGAAATAACATAAAACAACGATATTTCATTTCAAATTTAAAAGAATTATACTTCATGACAAATCTTTACCGTATTACAAATTTCAATTAAAAACTATATTGCAAAACAAAAAATAACATTTGAAAATTTGAATTCCAAACTATAATTTTTCAATATTTATTTCTATAAATATATATATATATATATATATATATATATATATATATATATATTAAAAAATCCAACAAATTAATTTCTAATATCAAAATATCCTATTAATGTGGTAGTTTAATTTCAAAGGCCTTGCGTTTGTCATATATGTCCTCGTTTTTTCAAATTTCTTACTTATTATAAGAAACCTTGTCATATATGTTCCCGAGTGAATATGATAATTCCGAATTTGCGTTTTATATAAATTTCTACGTAGTTTACCTTAATCAAATTAAAAAGAGACACATTAAGGTCCGTGGAGGCGAGCGTAGTGGTAAGGTCGCTCTCGTAAAGACGGACAGGGTCTCGTGCTCAATCCCTGAGCGAGGGCGTGGCTTGCCGCGAGAGATTAACCATCTCGGGCCAAGCCCACGACCATTAAGGAACTCTCGAAAAAGCGCGCGCTCGCAAATTCACGATCGAAGGCGATAGGTTTGAGACCGGGTTTGCTGGCGGCGTTACGGGACGTTGCGGCCGCGAGCGGCGCCTGAGGCTCGGTTCCGAGGAGTTTTTTTGCCTCCGTGGCGTATTGTTGCGGTGGATCGAGATTTTCTCTGCGTTCGATTCGCACGCGCCCGCTGCTCGGAGGTACTCCTCCGTCCCCCTCTACCTGCCCTCCTCGTGCGTGAGCGCGAGTGGCCGTTCCGCGAGGTGACGGTGTCTCTTGCGCCTTTCCTCTCGGCTACCGCCCGGTAGGGAGATCGAACTCATGGATGTTGATGGGGTGTACCGCTCCCCCTCCTCCTGCTCCCGGAGGATCCGGCCTTCAAAACATTAGTCGCTTCCCGGCCCAAAGCGCCCTCCTTCCGCGTCTCTGCAGAGGTTTGTTACGAGATGGATTCTGTCCCACCGGTGGCTCTCCCGAAGAAGACACTTGCAAAGTTGCTCACGAATCCGGCTGAAAAGAGGCCTCATAGGCCGACTTACGAACCTCCGCCCCCGCCAAAATCGTCGAAAGAGTGGACACAAAGAAAGCTGGGAAAGCCTCTCATCAAAGAAGGAGTCAAAAGTTACTTCGTAGGTAAGGGCTTCTTTGTTTTTGTCTTCGAAAACCCCGACGATAAAGGATTAATCTTCAGAAATGGACCTTACTTCATGGGCCCCCAGGGCCTTTACCTAAACAAATGGTCTCCTAATTTTGACCCCACTCAGGACGTACCCTCAGCTGTCCCGGTTTGGGTAAGGCTTCCCCACTTGCCTCTTCACTGTTGGAACCACAAAACACTCCAGATCATAGGGAATGCTTTGGGAAAATACATAGACCAAGCTGCTAGGAAGGACCAATACTCCTGTGCACGCATCTGCGTCGAAGTGGATCTGGAAGAAGGGCTACCGGAAGCAATTAAACTTACAGTAGCTGGTTGGACGTATGTACAAGAGTTGGGCTACGAGCAGCTGCCATTCAAGCACAGACATTGCCACGGACACGGTCATTTTGCAAAGCACTGCAAGAAGAAGGCGGAGGAACAAGTGGACAAACAAAACGAGGATCAATGGACCCTAGTTCAGAAAAATGCAAACTCAAAAAGAGGTACAGGAAAAGGCAACAAGAATGGAGAAACTAGCAGATCCAAAATAAACCTAGCAGAGGAAGCAAATCCAAATGGGACAGAGAGTGCTCAAAAGACTCATCAAGTTAACTCAACACAAGAGAATGAGGAGCAGGAAGAAACTCTACCTACAAACAAAGAGGGAGAGGAAGCAACTCAGAGTGACACCAATCAAGGCAACCCCACCAACCTATCATATGCGGATATAGCAAGGAAAAAACCAATGGAGAGCTCGGATTCATCGGAGGATGAAACCTTCGAGCGCCCATCAAAAAAAGCGGGAAGGAAATCCAGAAAGGAAAAGAGGGAGGAGGAGGCAGAAAGACTCAAAACACAAGGAAGTCAGCCCACAATAGAAATGTCTATCGGGCGAAATACCAGACCAAGGCCCTCCAAGGGAGGCCACATTCATCAAAATAATAAATAATGAAGCTAGTCTCTTGGAACTATAGAGGACTGGGGAATCCCTCCAAAATCGAGGCTGTTAAAGACCTTTTGAAAGCTGAGCCCTCAGACATTCTCATGCTCCAAGAGACAAAAATATAAGGGCAGGCCCTTCTAGAGATCAGTAGAACAAAGTGGCATAAAATAACAGGCAAAGCAGTCAGTGCAAGGGGTACATCCGGGGGGTTGGCTACTCTTTGGACTGAAGACCTTTTCCAGCTGAATAACTCCCATGAAACTCAACATTGGATCTTCACGGAGTTGAAACACAAAGCAAGTAAGTTATCTATCTCTCTTTTCAATCTTTATGTCCCAGTTTCTTATACTGAAAAAAGAGAATGCTGGAACAGTCTTTCTGCCTTTTTAGAATTATCCTCCCCCACCATATCATTATAGCAAGTGATCTAAATATAGTAATGAAAGCTAAAGAGAAGAGGGGGGGAATTTGCAGCAGAGACCCCATGCTGCCCATGGTGGAGGAGCTCTCTCAGAGCTGGGATCTGTTGGATTTTAACCCAGTTCGTGGCATATACACCTGGTCCAATAATCGATCTGGATCGGATCACATCTATGCTCGTCTAGACCACTTCCTGGTGCAAAGCTCCATTATGATGAAAAAAAAAATCATAGTCACAAAAAATTTACCCAAACTTACTTCTGATCACAAGCCAATTCAGCTCCTCCTGGAAGAGGAAGAAGACCTTGGAGCCATACCTTTTCGATTCAATCCACTATGGATTGAAAGAGAGGGTTTCTTAGACACAATGAAAGAAGCGTGGTCTAAACCCATCAATGGATCCACCAGTTATGTTTGGGAGCAAAAGTTGAAAGCTACAAAACTTGCCTTGAAAGAATGGATTAAGAAACCAGCCTATGCTCCTCCTGAAAAAAGAAAAGAGGCAGTTCAATCACTGCAAACCCTGCAAACTGACATGGAAAGTAAACAAATCACAACAGAATTGTTGGAAACAGAAATACAAGCTCAACGAACAGCATATCAATCTTTCAGAAAGGAAGAAGAATATTGGAGAATTAAATCTAGAAGCCTGTGGTTAAAGGCTGGGGATAGGAATACAACTTTCTTCCACAGGAAATACAGAGCAAGACTGTCAAGGAATTATATAGCAGAAATCAAAACAGCAGAAGGTCAAGTCTGCAAAGGATACAACCAAGTCAAAGCAGCTGCTGAAGCCCACTTCAAGAATCTATACAATGCAGATGTTCAAGGTAATGATGAGGAAACTGTTGATTTTCTCTCAAACATTCCCACACTAATCAGCCCTGAAGATAATGCAACCCTTTGCAGACCCATAATGGAGGAGGAAATTATAAATGTAATATTGGCCATGGAGGCGGACAAGGCACCCGGGCCTGATGGATTCACAATCCATTTCTATAAAGTTTGCTGGCATATAATAAAGGCAGACCTTCAGAAAATGATAAGAGGATTTATGACAAAAGCCAAGTTAGGTGGAGGAACCAACTCCACTTACTTAGCTCTAATCCCCAAAGATACCAACCCTGAAACTTTTTCTAGATTCAGACCTATCTCGTTGTGCAATGTGTCCTATAAAATTCTGGCTAAGCTGTTAGAAAATAGAATTAAACCACTGCTAAAAAGGGTGATCTCAAGTTCCCAAAGTGGCTTTGTGGAAGGAAGGCATATCCTGGATAATGTAATCCAGGTCCAGGAGA
The DNA here is from genome assembly GCA_034641835.2 of Pinus albicaulis. NCBI lineage: Eukaryota > Viridiplantae > Streptophyta > Pinopsida > Pinales > Pinaceae > Pinus > Pinus albicaulis. The sequence goes on from CM076579.1 coordinate 1,305,394,185, forward strand.
CAATTCACTCCAGCAGACAGCGGAAAGAGAAAGGAATGGTGATAAAACTAGACATGGCAAATGCGTTTGATAGAGTTAACCGAACTTTTCTCAGCAAAGTTCTTCTTTGCTTTGGCTTTTCGCCGTCTTTTGTGCATCTCATCAAAGCCTGCATTGACAATCCGTGGATTTCCCCCCTAGTCAACGGTCGACCAACAAACTTTTTCCAAGCCAAGAGAGGCATTAGACAGGGATGCCCTCTCTCCCCCTATCTGTACATTCTAATGGCTGACTCATTAAGCCGAAAGCTCAATGCAGAAAGAGTCACTGGTAACATTCCGGGCCTCAAAACATCAACAGGAGCTGAGCCCACGAATCATTCACTTTTTGCTGATGATTCTCTCCTTCTAGGTGGTGCCTCCACTAGAATTGTTCGTGCTTTTGACACCGTCCTCAGAAATTATTGCAGAGTCTCTGGAGCAGCAGTGAATGAAAGTAAGAGTGAAGTTTTTAGTTGGAATATTGATCAGCAAGAACTTGCTGGCATAACTTCACTTCTTGGGTTTAAAGGACAATCAAACTGGGATAGATTCAATTACCTCGGTCTCCCCATTATATCTGGAATCAATAAAAGAGCATTATGGAGTGAGATAATTGCAAAAATTAAATCAAAGATTGCAGCATGGGGAGGTTTCTGGTTGACCAAGGGAGGCAAAGTTATCTTGATCAATTCAGTGTTGTCAGCGCTTCCAATATTCCAGACTGCTTTCCTTTTGGCACCTAGAAACGTCATGGAGTAGATCTCCAAACTTCTAAGGGATTTTTTGTGGCAGGGAGGGAAAGGTAACGAAAACAAATTGCATCTGGTGAACTGGGATGTTGTCAAAAGGCCGAAGGAGGAGGGGGGACTGCAAATTAAAGATCCCCAACTCGTTAACTTAGCTCTGGGAGGTAAAATCTCGTGGAAATTGATCCACGACCCCACTCACCCAGTTTGCAACACTCTGCGGTCAAAGTATGGCGTCAATAAAGACCTCAGCAACGTGGAAGGTAAGTCCAAAGACAACAGCACGCAAGTTTGGAGTTTATGTTGTAAAAGCAGTAAACATTTCATAAAAAAATTATACAGAATCCCAGGCAGCGGCAAACACATTCATCTGTGGAAGGACAGTATCATGGGGAACGCCCCTCTGGAAGATCACACGGATATTACAGAACTTAGAACGTGGCTGGAGAGTGCTGGAGTCAAAAGTCTTTACGATCTTTCAAAATGGAGCCAGCGTGGGGAATGGGCGGGTTGGGATCTTCATGGAGTCCTGGACAGATTAGCGTATCAACTATCATTGCTAGAAGATCACCTTGTGGACGCAGCCCCTGTTCATAGAGCCACAAAAGACAGTTGGGGATGGGGAAAATCTGGCGTTTACTCCACAGCAGAAGGTTATAGAGCACTGCAGGTTCCAAAAATTAGTAATCACAAGCCTGCTTTCTGGAAAAATGTTTGGGATTCTTTCGCCACTCCAAAAGTGAATTTTTTTTGCTGGACACTGATTCATAACAAAATCCTTACAGACGACAATCTGGAGAAAAGGAATATTATAGGCCCTCATAGATGTGTGATGTGCAATAGCAATTCAGAAACTGTCCAGCATCTCTTTATGGGTTGCAGCGTTGCAAAAGAAGTCTGGGGGCTCATCTTAAAGGATTTGCAAATCCCTGCCCCTTTTTTTAACTCTGCAGCTGAACTCTTCGCTTCTTGGAGGCAACTCTACCCCCATCAAATCCCCCAACAATCACTCTGGAGCAGAATTTGGACAGCGCTTCCAAAGTATGTATGTTGGCAGTTGTGGCTGGCTCGTAACAAGCAGATCTTCAAAGAGGTTCGGCAAACTCCGATACAAATTGTTGCAAAAGCCAAGGCTTTTCTGATGGAATCCGCCCAACAACAGTATATAAAAGAAGACCCCCTTCTTCTGCCAGAAGAAAAGATGTGGTTAGGTGCACTTGTGCCCTATCCGAGCAGAAGCTTCCCTACACCACAAAGAGGCAATCCGGAATGGCGCCTAAGAGATAAAGAGGAATTCTTTCAAAGCCGGTGGCGGTCTCAAAATATACCTTCAATCTTCTTTGATGGGGCGTCTAAAGGGAATCCAGGGGCAGCGGGTGTAGGGGGAGTTATCCACTCTAAGGACGGTCATTCTAAAGACAACTTCTATTGGGGATTAGGTCAGAAGTCAAACAATCAAGTTGAGCTTCTCGGGCTTCTTAAAGCTTGCCAAATTGCAAGAGACAAAGGAGTTAAAAATATGCAAGTATTCGGAGATTCAGAGCTAATAATAAAAAATTTAAACATGGGTGCTCGATTCAATAATCCTAGCCTCAACAAAACTTTGGATAGACTGAAAAGAGTCCTCCAATACTTCGACAGCTGCAAATTCTATCATATACTCAGAAATTTAAACAGTGAAGCGGATCAAATGGCAAACAAAGGTAGTCTTCTCATAAAAGGGATTATTTTTGTTGTAACATCGAAAGTTATGTTCAAATGCTGTTAATCTTGTAATAGAGGAAAAATAAAGTAAAGCTTAAGAAATTTCGCATTGTAATTGGGGATTGCGTGGCTGCACCTAAATCGGTTACGTGATAAATAAATAAATAAAAACATATAATCGTTTCGAGCTTATACAGTCGCATGCCCGTGCGCCGGTGCACATCCCTCACACAGAGACACACTAGCCGGCGGTGCACACAATGACGTAAAAAGCAGTCGGAGCGGTGCTCCGCACATTTTTAGCAAGCACCATTCACCAGTGCGGTGTCAGAGAGGTCGGTGCGCCGGCACCACCATACGCGGCAGCATAGCTAAGCTAGCACACCGCCCTCATGCGCGTACGGAGTCATGTGGTGCGGCGCGTAGTATGAGCGCACCGCTCTTTGTTTGTAAAATTTACAATTACATGGTGCGCTCTTTAGAATCCACCCGGACCGGTGCGGATACACACTGGTAATGGTTTACCAGCTCGAACCGCTGACGATGTCAATTTGCAGTGTTACGATGCGCCCGAGCTTACGTGCCCGGAAGTGCGTATAATTTGGTCAACGCACGGTGGTACGTGATTCAACATTGTTAACGAAAGGCGGCTCGGGTAAATGACCACACCACACTTTTAAAAAAATTCTAAAATAACACCATGCGCCTAGCGGTGCCTTTGAGGATCGGTGCGGACTCCTTCGACACTCGCGTGGTGCAGCCTCTAAATTTACGAGCAAGTACCTGCACAAACCGCGGTGTGCGGCCAAGATGGCCTCGAGTGCACCACTGCGACAATAATGAGTTAATTTTAAGGTTTTTTTCAAATTTCTAATTCTACTAAAAGGTTTAATTATGGAAAAACAAGAAAACACTGTACATTTACCTGCTCGAGGAGGCATATTGGTCTACACAATTTAAAAAGAAAATTTGTCCTCGTTTTGTGAAAGTTCAAGCCAGAGATCGGGTGGCAGATGTACGCGGCGGCGTGTGCAATGCCAAGTGCACGGGAGCACGGATGTCAGTGCGGCTCAAGCAAGGATAACTGGCACCAGTTAAGCTGAGAGCTACCTTGTAGCACCTATCAAAAGTGAAAAATACGATTTTTTCGCCGTAATGTATGTAACGTTTCGGTGCACCAGGTTTCTATCGGGAGTACCTGCGGCATGTTGTCTTACTGCCGCACCGCTCTTTTCTGTTTCGTGCACTTTTAGGAGAGCACGGGTGGCGTAACCGTATACGCACGGTGCACCACGCAATGCGACGCACTCGGCAATGGTGTTTAGTGAACCAATGATTTTTGCGTTTTTTGGCCGTAATTTTTTTATTTAACCCTATTTCGATGTGTGGGCTTTTACTCTAGTGCGGTGTGTTTCCGTATGTCGCATGCCGGGCACTTTCTATTTTCGCACACTTTTGCGAGGCACGCGGGGCGGCGTAATGTTATCACGCGATGGCTCTATGGTAACATCACTCACCGGTAATGGTGTCCGGTGAACCAATGATTTCTCGCGTTTTTTTGGTGCCGTAATGTTTTTTTATTTAACCATATTGCGGTGCGCGGGGTTTGTCGAGCACGGTGGCGTAGTTCTGTGTGGCACGGGCTCTTTTCTGTTCGCGCGCTTTTAGGAGGCACCGTATACGTAACATTTTTAATAGCGCTCATGCTCTGTAGTAATATGACGATGTCACGCAACGATGTACCGGTGAACCAATGATTTCCGCGGTTTTGGCAGTAATTTTTATTTAACCCTATTCCGGTAGAGTGGGAATTTCTGCCGATAATTTGTGTCTGTCCGTATGCTACATGTACTCGAGCTCTCGCTTTTCGTGCGATTTTAGGAGGCGAGCGGCGTAGTTTTAAAGCACTGTGCTCCCACGCGTCATCATGACGCACCGGTAACGGTGTACGGTGAACCAATGATTTCGCGAGTGGCCGTAATTTTTTTTATTTAACCCTATTCGGTGCGCGACATTTATGGGGACCCCGTGCGTTTCCATCATTCGCCCTAGGAATTTTATGTTTCGCTCGCTTTTTATGACGCACGGGGCATGGGGATGTGGACTGACCGGGGCTCTATAGTAACTCGACGCGCTAGTAACGGTACTCGTGAACCAATGATCGTCAGTGGCCGTAATTTTGTTTGTTTTAAACCCTTTTCCGATTCGCAGCATTTTATGGGGATCCCGTGCGTGTCATTCATTCGGCACCGTGACGTTTATGTTCCACGCACTTTTTATGAGGCACCGAGGCTAACGATATGACATGCATTTCTTCGGCGCATTTACAAATTAAAAGCACCGAGGAGGGTGTGTACGATATTACACGCGTTTTCTGTGCCAATGTTTTATGCGCTATTGTAATTTTTTTATTTAACCATCCATTGGTGCGCGCGCTTTGTGGGCGCCTTGGCATTTCATTTATTCCACGCTGGGGCGGTGATTCGTGCGGTGACATGTAAAGCATTAAAGGTTTCCACATAAATAAAATGCACTGTGTGTGTGTGTACTAGGGCGCACGGTGTCCGTGTGCCAATTTTTGTAATGCACTCTGTGCTTTGTCATATTGAACGCATTGGTTCGTTTTTAGGTTGAGAAGAGCACCGGAAGAAAATACATCCGCAAAGAAACCTCGCCCACCAACGTCCTCAAGATTCTCCGCTAGCAGATATACTGAGGTACTGTCGTGTTCTTAAAAACATCCGCTAGAGATCTTTTTCCTTTTTAGTGACTGCGAACTAATAATGGTGGAGATATACTTTCACATGCTTTTGAAAATTATTTTCAACAGACTACATCAAACACCCAACCAAAATTTCTTATAATCCATGACAAAATGGTCATTGCAGAACAAATGGATAGAACATTGCTTTATATGGTAATATCAATGATGTTCTTTCAAATGTAAAGTTGATGTTTTGGGGAGAAGCAATATTTTGTGCAAAACTTATATCGTAAATTGTTGTCCTTCTTTTTGTTATCAACAATAAAAATCCATATGAATTTTGGTATAATCGTCTTCCTACTATTCAACATTTCAATCTGGTTCTCGAGTGTTATGCTTTAATTCCTAGCAACAAGGAAACAAGCTCAAAGGTGAGAAAGCGCAAATGTATATTTTTGGGATATTGTATGACTTCTAAGGCATACATGTTGTATGATGAAGAGAATAAGAAGTTTCATTTTTGAAGAGATGTAGTTTTCTTTGGAATCGAATAAATATACATCCATAGTTGATAAACAACTTATGGTTAGAAAATTTCATGTTTAAGAAATTTTTATTATGAATTTGATAATAATCTTCCACATCTTGAAGAGGGGATTCATTCTAGATCAAAGACGCGGATTTTACTTCAATAAACTTGCCTCTCAATGATGATAATGGTTACCGGTAAAGAAAAAATTATATAATAGAAGTGTTTCTACCGGGACATAAAGTAATTGCGTTCTAGAAGAGTATGCTCCATAAGATGAGAAATTTCCTCCACAAGATGAACAACCACTACGAATATCCAACTCCGTATCGCACATTTCCAAGTAAAATATGATGATTTTGAAATAAGGGAAGTTCTTTAGGTAACTATTCCGATGTTTCCGAGCATAATTTCTTTATTGATGTGAACCTTCTTGTCTCAAAGAATTTGTTAGTTTTAATAAATGGAAAAATGCAATGCACGGGGAATATGATGCACTCATTAAAAATGGCACTTGGAGGTTGGTGGATCCTCCTATTGGCATCAAACCCAATGGTTGAAAGTGGTTTTATAAAACTAAATATAAATATGATGGTTCACTTGAAAAGTACAAGGCGAGACTTGTAGCAAAGGGATATTCACAAAAAGAAGTTATTAATTACACACAAACTTTTTTCCTACTGAATAAATGGGGAACTATTAGAACTTTGTTTTCTATTACTGTACCCAAAAAAGAAGGAAAATTCATCATATGGATGTAAAAATTGCTTTCCTAAATGGAGATTTGAAGGAAGATGTTTACATGTTTCAACCATAAGGCTTTTTGAAAGGGAAAGAACAAAAGGTATTCAAATTGATGAAGTCATCGTATGATTTGAAACAAGCACCACGTACATGGTGAGAAACTAACCCGAACTTCTTCTTCGCTTGAATTATAAACATTTTCACCTAGATGCACGCAACTTTGTTTGTTAAGAAAGTTTCAAGATCAGTTGTACATCTAGTTGTCTATGTTGATGATTTGATGATTATAGAACAATAATGACTATATATCATCTAGATAAAGAAGGAATTGTAATTTTTTTCTATATGACAAATTTAGGTTTAATTCATTATTATCTTGGAATTGAAGTTGATAAAAAACCTCAATGTTTTTTTTATCTCTCGCGAGGAAATATTTTGGATATTTATTGAACAAATATGGAATGATGGTACTGAATCCACGATGCTACTCCAATGGATCAAAATCCGAAACTTACTTTAAAAAGAAGGAAAACCATTTGAAAGATTGAACAAAGTACATGAAACTTGTTGGAAGTTTGATTTATCTTTCTACTACTCATCTGATATAAATTTTGTTGTAGGGATACTTTCTAGATTTATGCATCAACCTCATGAAGGGAATTGAGTAGTAGCAAAAAGAATACTTAATTATTTGAAAGGAACTCAAACATATGGTATCATAGATTCCAAAGTTTCAAACTTCCATCTTACTTGAGTTATTCGCATTCATATTTTGATGGTGATAAGGAGCATGTAGTCTAAACCTTTGTTTATTTGATGAATCTTGGATCATCGGCTATCGATTGGAGATCACGAAAAAAATATGTTCCTGTTGATTCTACCACGAAGCCAAATATGTTGCAACATCTCAATTTACAAAATAAATATTTTTGGCTTTGCAAAAATTCTTGAATATTTATAGGAGAAACAAAATGCTTCAACTAAGTTTATTTGTTGACAATTCTTTTGCAATTCAATTGGCCAAGAATCCAAAATTTCATGATCAAACAAAACATATCAAAAACCAAGTATAGTTTGTTTCGATGTCATGTTGAGGCCAAAAAAATTCATCTAACACATTGTCCTACTTCAAAACAAATTATACATATTTTTACTAAAGCATTAGGATGTGAAAAAGTTTAGAAAAATTATATCTTTACTTGGCATGTCATATGTCCCTTCGTATTAAAGGGGGAAATGTTTCTGAAGAAAAAAGCGAACTTTTTATTAAGGAAATAAAAAGTTACATTGCATATGCTATGAGCATTTCGATTTAATGCTTATTTGACTACTCATGCAATCAAAAAAGAGACGTCCTTTCTGCCATTAGGACCATCGGCCCCAAAAAAGACAATTTACGCAAACATATTATATCACACGTGTGTGTACACCGTTCGACTAAGTGCAAAAACATCCCTCCTTTAAGAGGGCATCCAAAAACCCATCGTATAGTGGGTCTCCTCGGATAGAAAGGAGGAAAACAACCCTTACAAATAGTATGTGTTCATTATGTCCATGAAAACCATAGTCTTTCCAATACTTTTAGGTACGGGAACAAAGTCCGAGTAAAAAAGTCGTAGGGCCGAAAAAGAAAAGTAACAAAACATGTCATTGTTGGTATGCATGGGGCGACCGATCGATGTATGAATCATCTCACTCGACGATCTTCAACTATTTTCCGTGACTCCCATATTCGCGTTGCAAACCTTCCTTAGAAAGCTTGTCCGCTGAATCATTGTTGTCTCTGTAGATATGACATAAGGAGAAGCCGTTAAAAGATGTTTTCTAATACATCGCAGCATCTTCCAAACAAAGGTTCTGAAATTTGATTTTGCATGAGCTTTTCCCATTAACCCGAGCTTTATAACATTAAGTGAGTCTCCAAAGATCCGAATAGTGAGGATGTTTCTTTGAATGAGCCAACAGAGAAGAAGCCTCCAATGTCGACATTTCAAGCAAAATTGTTTGTTCCTGTCCCTAAACCTACTAAGGCTTTGAGAATATGATTTGCATTAACATTGATGACCATACCGAGCCCCCGCCCTATTGTTTTGTGATGCTCCGTCAAAGAAAGCCCGTGGGGATGCCTCTTTGATGTTACCGACACTTAATTTGAGCTTGGGATTTTTTCACTTCGGGATCGGGGATAGACGAATAAATAGAAACACATTGAATAGCGATGGTCGATGCACGTGAGTTTCCTTGTCTCGAAAAATACACACGTTTTCTAGCAATCCAAACCTCCCCAACGATAATGAGTGGAAGATTTCTCATGTTCCCATCGGGGTATTGATGCCACCATTTTGTCCGGGCCTCTTCCAAGAACCCACCCTTTGCCCCATTCGACCCTTTTGTTCAACAATTTCTCTACCTCTCCCCATATCTTTTTTGTTTCAGGTGCAATTTAGGAAAAGATGGTTAATAGATTCCGCTTTGACCTTGCATCTTGGACATCTCCGGAGTCGTGCATGAATCTTGATCGAAGAATATCCCAAGTTGGAATTTTTCTTTTAAAAGACACCGTAAGAAAAGTCCGGCCTTGGCTCGACACTTGAGCTTCCAAAGATGCTTCGACCACTCATTCGGGATCACCCCATCCCTTCCTAGACATAATAAATTTATATCCACATTTTGGAGTGTACTCTCCTTCGGGATTTGTATATAAATAAAATGGTCTTAGTTAGAACATTGATTAGTTGTTTCCCCATATTACTAGTTATGGAGATATAATTGTGTGCCTTTGATTTTGTTTGTATAAATACCATTTTTCCGATGAACAATACATCACACAATACCACTTATTTTATCTTGAAGTTCTCCAAATCTTTTTAACAATCATCATATGGCTATTACTATTTCTCATTATAGTCATCAACTAACCCTAAGAATATATAATGTGAAGAAATACTTTTATTTAAATAATTATAGATTCAAATCGAAGAGGCATTGGTCAAAATCTGGAAGCAGATTATTGGAAATGTATTTAAGGTTGTCTTCGATATGGTATGCTTTATTAACGAAAACTATTGAACGAACCATCCATTTGAGTATTGAGCATAAATTGTAAATCATAGATTGCCAAATCTAAGAAATATAATTCAAATTGTGGAAGCAAACTATTGGAAATGTATTTAAGGTTGATTTCGATATGCTATGCTTTATTAAAGAAATTTGTTGAATGAACCATCAATTTGAGTATTGAGCATAAATTTTAAGCTCGATGTTGTATAATTATTTTAGGTTTTAGGTTTTTCAATTAGAAACTGTCAATATAAGTTGATAAATTATAATTGCAAGTGAAATTGTAACTTTTCGGTATTTGAAATATATTTTTGACATAGATAAACGAAAAATACATATTATATCACTAACCAACCATGATCATATATGTAATAAATTTCAAAGAAAAAAGTACAATAGTATGTATCTTCTCAACAGTTAATGATTAGTTACAGTTCTACAACACTTATATGGAAAAAATTGTGTAGTGCGTGATACTATTACAAGGGCAACAATTTTCTCCACTCTGAATGTCGGAGATGCACTTATCATCAAAATTATAAAATGTATCACATACTACAAATGCGTTATGAATTCTAGGATCACCGCAAGCAATGCGCTGATGATGAATTTCCATACATGTCCCAAGCTTCATCAAGCAAAGTGGATGATGCCATTATTGAAAATAATTCATGATGAAGAGTTTAAGCAGGTAGTGTTCTAACATGATTTGTGTTTAGGATGAAACTCTTCCGAGTTGACAGCTTCCAAGCTCTTTGATGGAGGAGTCATAACCGATTGCCGATTTTGATAGAGGTTTACTTGAAGTTGGAGAGTTTCTTCTAGAAGATTTCACTACAATACACTGAATTTGAATTTGAGTTAAAAAGTTTCTTCACTAATTTCAATTTAAAAAAAATATGTACTTGAAATTTTAACATTTAGGAATCATAAATTAAAAATAGTTCAATCATGTTAATAATTATTAGGGCGTATGATAAAGATTTTGTATTAATATTAATTATTTTATAATTATAATAATTATATGAATAAACATAAGTTAAGTATGTAACTTTTAATTAACATTAAAAACCCTAATATACATGTTAATTTTAATATCATTAATTAATACTATTATTAATATTGCTAAAACATCATAAGGTCTTAACTATATTTTATAGACCCTATTTTATAAAATCATGTATAAAAAACCTTATATATTAAACACGATATATTAAACACCTTATATTTTAAACTCAATAGTATAAACTCTATTATTAAATTTTATATTATAAACTTAATATTTTAAATCCTAATATTAACTCAATATCATAAACCCTAATATTATAAGCTATACTATTCAACCCAAATATATAAATAATATATATTAAACACCAAATATTATAAACCCTAATATTAAGTTTTACCCTAATATTAAAATCCTTATATTATAAACTTAATATTATAAATCCTATATATTAAACTCTATATATTAAGCACCATGTATTATAAAGCTGAAATTTTAACCTAATATAAACCCAATACAATAAAATCTAATATTATAAATCCTATATATTAAACTCTAGTATTATAAACCTTATATTTTAAACTGTTATTATAAACCAAATATCATAAACTCAATATTTTAAAACCAAATAGTGAAAAACCTATATTATAAACTTGATATTAAAACTTAATATTAAACTCTATATATTAAACACCATATGTAAATCTAATATTAGAAACCCAAAATTACAAATAATGTATATTAAACTAGAATATTATAAACCCTAATATGTATAAAGCCTAATATTATAAAGTATATATATTGAACCTTATATTTTAAGCCCCTTATATTATAAATTCAAATATTACAAACCCTAGTACAATGACATTAATAAATATGGTTGACTAATTTTGTAATGTCATGTGCAAGCTTTGATGAAATTTAATCATTGTCAACTATCAATATTGCATTCAACTCCCGAGAACTCACTATGGCGGGGGTGGGCGATCGATCTCTTCGTTGCTAAGCGGGAATCTCAACTAAAGAAAGAAGAATTCTATTCCTCAGCAGATGAAAGAAAGAAAGGCTAAGGTGCTAAGGTGCTAAGGTGCTTGCATAAGGTGCGGTTTAGTACGATTCAAAAAGCATGAAATAAAGGGTCAATATCTCGATTCGGTGGGTGCTCGATCTCCATTCAAGGTACGACGATTAAGTGATTTCGAGGTCGATATAGGTCTTCTAGTAAGAGTTTTCCATCTCTGTTGATCCAAGAAGCGATCCAATCAATGCCAACGAGCAATGCTCGTAGTCTTAGTCGATGCAGTGTGGTAATGCCAAGAATTTATACACTCAATGCCATAATATGAATAATATACTCAACCTTAATATTAATATTATTATTAGTCAACTTTATTAATATTAATATTAATATTAATAATTATTTTTATCTCGATTATGACCGAGAGTTTAGTTGACTAAGGTTGATCAATGTTTGACTTTGGTCAATCATAGTTGACTATAATTTAATATGGCTCGAGTTATAATGATAGATGACAACTATGAGTGACTTTTGAATTTTTTTAAGTATGGTAAACCTAGGGTTGACCAAGTTTTATCATGATCAATTATTTAAACATTGAATCTAAATTTTAACTTTGTTTGACTATGTTTAACTAATGTGGTTAACTATGTTTGTGTTGAAATTTGGTTACACGGGAGAGAGGTGGTTCCCTAAGGCTTCGATCTTTGGCCTAGGGAAAAGTGTCCAAAAAGAATTTAATTTTTCTCCTAAAGTGACTTTATAAAGTTATAAAGTCAAATCTAATTTAAAAGTGACTTTTAAGTGATAAAGTTATTAAAGTCTAATCTTAAAGTGACTTTAATAAAGTCAATGTAAAATTAGAAAGGAAAAGTGACTTTGGAAATAAATGACTAAGTGGGTCTTTATTAAAGTGGGGGTGAATTAAAAAATAGAATGTGAGATTTAAATGAGCTTTTTAATCTAGACCCCTAGATCTAAATCTATTTCAGCCATTGGATTTAGGGACTCCCCAAAAGTCACTTAGGGTTAAGTTAAAGGAGGAAAATGAGGGAAAAGGTCATTCATTCTTTCATGAGCATATTGAGAGAAGGAGAAGGAGAGAGCGAGAGATTTTTTCTCGAGCGAGTGAGAAGAAGGAGGGCGACGACGAAGTGATATTCGGCAAATTCGTACGGCAAGAGCGAGCACGAAGTTTGAGGCAAGAGGGCACGAATTTCGAGGGAGGAAAGACAACATTTACTGTCGCACATTTTTTTGAGGTCCGTACGATGGTTTGAAGGCACGGTGTTCGAGGTCCAGTACAACGAGAGAGAGGGATGTTTTCTACTGCAGTGACAAAAAGAAAAAATTAGCGTTGAAATCAAGGCCGTACAATGATTTACAAGCGATCATACAGAGATGTTTTTCAATGCAGTCAGTACAACGCTTTTGATGAGTCGCACATCACATTTTTCGAGGCGACCGTACAATACATATTTCAATGTCGTCCGTATAGCATTTAATGTCTGAATCTGTTTGTTGTAATTTCTTCTTTGTGGGCACGGAAATCGAGGTGGATTTTTGGCACGATTTTCGAGATAAGTACGCTTTTTGAGGTTACTCGTAATTTTTGGTCGTGTAAATTTCTGTCTCACTCGTAAAAGCATTTTTCGTGAAAAAATAAAGAGAATCTTTCATCACCGGTTTTCCCCCAAGAGTTGTAGGGGGTTTTTCCAGGGTCACCTTGACCAAAAATCATCGTGTTATAATGTGTTGAATGGTTGTTTAGTATCTGCTGATTTTTTATTTTTGCATTTTCCAAAGATTCGTAAATTTTCCCGTAATTTGTGTTTCCGGCGAAAAATTTATTTTCCAGTTTTTGTTGAATGTAAGGATATGGGAAATGACATTTAACTATTTGGAGAAATAAGGTGAAACTAAAAAACCGGGTGGGAAAACAGAAAAATTTCTACATGGTATCGTAGCTTGAGTGCTTGAAAGTGCGAGTTTGGGACAGTCAAGGAGAAAAAATACATCCTGCCGATTTTTCACTCGTAAAATTCCGAGCAAGCTGATTTTTCACAAACGAGATTTTTATCTTTACTACGGCGATGCTATTTTTTCGGTTTTAGGACAAAGCAGGATGTCATTAGGATTGAGGGTGGAGGATAGGTTGGATGGGCATACCAATTACGGCGTTTGGAAGGAGAGAATGCATAGTATCTTTGAGGATGCGAAAGTCCGGGATATCATGGTTCATACCCAACGGCACTGTTAATGTGCCCTACCGATGTTGTTCGGTTAGCGACGATATAATAGAAAAAACAACAAGGGTAAGAGGCCCGATCCTAGACTGAATCAAAGACCATTGCATTCCTCATGTGAGAGGAAAGAGAAATGCTCATGAGATGTGGACGAGCATTGTCCAATCTCTACCAAAGTACCAATGAGAACCGGAAAATGGTCTCGAAGGAGAAGTTGAAAACCATTAAGATGGGTAAGGCGATAGTGCAGTGGATATCTCACAAAGATTACTAATGTGAGAGATGAGTTGGTAGCAATTGGAGAGGCCATTCCACCCACCGAGTTGGTGCGGATAATGATGAATGGCCTCCCCGGGCTCATGGATGAACTTTGCCGATGGGGTTTGTGCACGTGAGACCCTTCCCACATGGGAGAGGTTTTGGGATGATTGCATTCGAGACAGAGATCGGGGAAAGTTCAACTTGGGGCAGCCAAGCCAGATTGAGCGAGGGATGAGGATGTAGCTTGTTGGCAGGGGAGGCAAGAAAGGCAAAGGCAAAAGCGAGGCTTCCACAAGCAATGGTGGGGGCAAAGGTAAAGGTAAAGGTAAACGGGGTAACACACGGAAAGGACTATTCCAATGTGAAGTGTTGGAATTGTCGGAGAAGATGGGACACTATGCGGTTAGTGTGTCCCGGGAGAAGAAGAAGAAGGGGAAGAACCGAGAGCATGGCAACATCGAGAGAGGTTGAGGATTTTCTGGGATCGCTTTGGCCCGGAGTTAGGGTTCATTGCATGTGAGTCCTCTAGTGCGGGATCACCCGCACGAGGTTCGTAGGGAGCATGCATTTCCCTCGACTAGCGGAGCATCTTCGGGTATACGGTATGTGGACGGTGGGGCTTCACGTCATATGACAGAGTCCGTGAGTACTTCTCGAGCTTTCCGCAGAGTGGCACCGATATAAAGGTAGTACTCGGATGATGACGAGTTGTTAGAGAAGTCGGTGTAGGGAACACCGACATTTCATAGGGAAACCAAACCTCCCTTGAAGGTGTCGGATGTTCTTTATGTGCCAGGGATGAGGAAGAACCTCATATCCGTCTCGGCTTTGGAGGATAGAGGATATGAGATATTGTTCGAGGGAGGACGAGTCTGATATTTCCCCGAGGCGCTCTAGCGGATTCAGCTAGAGTGATAGGTGTACACCATGCAAAGGTGTACAAGTTTGCATTCCACTCTTTTGGCATTGGTAGTAGCGACCGACATCGTAGCTAGCGAGTTATGAGCTATGTGAGATTTGGCACCGTAGGATGCGGCACATGTATCATGGGGCCTTGAGGACATTGTGGGGAGATCACTACGGGTGTGCGGTTTCAAGTACTAATCACTTTGATACTTGGCAGAGGATGTGCGATGGGCAAGTTTTCCAAATCTCCTTTTCCCAAAGCACCGATGATGAGCGAACGACCGGGATACTTGATTTGATTCATTCCGATGTGAGCGGTCGGATGTCTCATGTTTCCTTGAGTGGATATGAATACTATGTTTTATTCGTTGATGATCACTCCAGGAGGACGTGGATTTATTTCTTGAAGACCAAGAGTGAGGTCTTCAAGCGGTTTCGAGAGTTCGAGCTCTTCTAGAGACACAAACAGGTCGAAGATCAAGTCCTTGAGGTCGAGAAAATGGAGCAGAGTACACCCTTGGAGAGTTTGTTGACTATTGTGTGGAGGCGGCATTAGGGAGGGAGTTCATCGTTCTTACAACCCCCGACAGAACGGGGTTGCGGAGAGGAATAATAGATCCATCGGGAGGGGCCGCCAAAGCCATGTTACATGATCGGGGTTGCCATTGTTTTTGTGGTGCAGAGGCCCTGCAACACAACCGTTTATTTGCAGAACGGAGTCCGCATCGTGCCTTGGGGCACATGACTCCGAGAGGAGGCTTTTACGGGAAGAAGCACGATATTGGTCATCTTCGTATCTTTGGGTGTATCACATACTCCTACATACCCAAGGAGAAGAGGACCAAACTAGGAAGCCCACCGCAGAAGGGTATCTTTGTGGGCTACGGTGAGACCTCAAAGGCCTTCCGATTTACATTCTTGCACGAGAGAAAGTTGTTGTCGGGCGGGATGTGAAGTTCGAGGAGGATAGGGCCTTTAGGAGGTGGGTCACAGAGTTAGAGTATGTCTGGATCGCCGGACCCTCGGCAGCCAGCTTGAGTCGGTCGACGAGGATCCAGTGCAGTCGGGATCGGGAGGATCCGGAGGTACATCTATGACGATGTCGGGCCTGTCGATGAGCTGATGGGCTCGGGCAGTCCGAGGGTGGTGCTTCGGCCGCATGCGGAAGCGGTCCACGAAAGCAGATTCACTAGGGAGTCCAGCGATGGACGGTTCACATGGTACCTCGGTGTTGTGTAACCTGACTCCAAAAAGAGAAGAAAAGAGATATGAACGCCTTAGAAATAAGCCACTTCGAGGGGGCAACCTCCAATACATTACATAAATGAACAATTCTTGGATGATTCAATTTACAAAACCTCCTTTCTATATATAGGAGTCCATGGGGCCATAATGTAATCCTAGTGGGCCACAATGTAATCCTAGCCGACCTAACAATAATAATTTAAGGGCACAATAATAACAAAATGGGAGTTACAAGGGTACAATAATAACAATAAAGGGGTTACACTAACAACAATAAGGTACTATACTAGTACTATAGGGACCTAACATGCCCCTCTCCCTTCAAAAAAAGCATTGTCCTCAACGCTTGAGTAGCTACGGGTGCTTCGTATAAAATTCTCATCCTCCCATGTAGAATCTTCGGTGGGTAAGTTCTTCCACTTGATGAGATACTACGAAATTGATCGATTCCGTAATTTTCGAGTTCTTGTTTTCACAGTGACCGCTTCGAGGTTCCAATATCATTTTTCCTTCCTCATCAAGTTACGCAATATTGTTTGAACTGGAAGATTTTCACCTATAACCTTCTTTAAGCATGAAAAATGGAAAACTGGATGTACTCGCGAAGCAGTGAAGCTCCAATTTGTATGCCATAGTGCCAATCTTTTGCAACACCTTGTAAGGACCATAGTATTTTGGCGATAATTTATTATCCTTCTTAGTTTGCTTGAGGGATATTTTTTTATATGGTTGTGGCGTAAAAATACCCAATCTCCTACATCAAAACTTCTCTCACTGCGATGTTGATCCGCTCGTTGTTTCATTCGATTTTGTGCCAAATTCAAAGGTTATCCTTTAAGAGTTGGAGAACTTCTTGCCGATGCTCGATGTGATCTTCCACTCGCTTGAACCTTCGAATTTTCCCTTAAAGATGATGTGATCGATGGTGGATGATATCCATAAAGTGCCATAAATAGGGTCATTTTTTGCTGCAAGTATGGAAGGAAGTGTTATACCACCATTCGAGCGAGAGGTAACCACTTGACCCATTGTGTTTGTTTATCGAGATACAAAACAACGAAGATATCCTTCCAAACATTTATTTACTATCTCGGTTTGACCATCGGATTGAGGATGATAAGATGAGCTATGAGCTAATTGAGTACCCAAACAAGAAAATAACTCCGTCCAAAAATTTCCGTAAAAAATGGGATCTCTATCGCTCACAATAACCCTTGGGCTTCCATGTAGCTTTTGAATTCTGTCCACAAATTTAGTAGCAAATGTACTTGCTTTAAATGGATGAGATAATGCACAAAAGTGTGCATACTTGGTAAGTCTATCAACTACCACCATGATGACATTATTTCGTTCAAACTTAGGTAAACACGTGATAAAATCCATTGAAATCTCCTCCCAACATTGACTTGGAATGGATAAAGGTTGTAGAAGTCCCGGGGTCTTAATTGTCTCCACTTTATTTTGTGGCAAACCAAACATTCCGCCACAAACTTTTGAATATCAGATTTAAGGCCATCCCAAAAAAATTCTTTCTTCACCGCTGTAGTAAGTTTTTTAAAAATCTCGAGTGTCCTCCTAAAGGAGAAGTGTGCAATTCCGGGAAGAATCTTTTGTTTTAGATGGGAATCCTTACAAAGATATAAGTGATCTTTGTACCATAAGGAATCATTTTTCCAACTAAATGTATCGGATGTACTAGGATCTTGCTGCAACTTTTGAATGAGTGTCCATACATCTTTGTCCTTCTTCCATTCATCTCTTGCTTCGGTTATCCAATCGGTTGGATAATAGAAATGGCACAAAGCAATGCTTCCACCTCTTCATTCTTTCTTGAGAGTGCATCTGCAACAACATTAAGCTTT
Organism: Pinus albicaulis; assembly: GCA_034641835.2. Taxonomy (NCBI): domain Eukaryota; kingdom Viridiplantae; phylum Streptophyta; class Pinopsida; order Pinales; family Pinaceae; genus Pinus; species Pinus albicaulis. Next base: position 1,305,412,236 of record CM076579.1, read on the forward strand.
TCCCTTTTTGTATATTATTTCAAAGTCATAACCCAACATCTTTGTGACCCATTTTTTGTTGCTCTTCCGAAGATAGTCTTTGTTCCAAAAAAGTGTTTAAGACTATCATGATCAGTTTTTACCTTGAAGTGTCTTCCCATTAGCTAAGTTCGCCATTTCTTTAGTGCATGCGTATTGCTAACATTTCCTTCTCATAAATAGGTTTTACGTAAATACTTTCCTTTGATTGGACGACTTTCAAAAGCAATGGGTCTTCCTTCTGCATTAAAAAGCGCACCAATTCCATTTCTGAGGCATCACATTCCACAATAAAGGTTTTTGTGAAGTCTAGCGTAGCTAGGACAGTGCTAGGCACATTGCTTCTTTAAGATGTTCAAAGGCCTTAGTTGCTTCGGGAGTCCATGAAAATGCATCTTTCTTCAATAATATTGTTAGAGGTGCTTGCTATTCTCCCATAATTCTTAACAAACTTGCGATAATACCACTGTTAACCCTGAGAAATCCTACATAGCTGCTTTATGGTCGTGGGGACTTTTCCATTCCTTAATGGCTTTAATTTTGTTAGGGTCTACTTTAACACCCTCGTGAGATATAATATGACCCGGATATTCCACCTCTTGTACTCCAAAGAAACATTTGGATATTTTTGCATATAATTGTTTCTCCTGCAATAGTTTGAGCACCACTGTCAACATGTTCAACATGATCCTTCCAAGACTGCTTGTAGATTAGTATATCATCAACAAATACTAGCACAAATTTTCTAAGGAAGGGTTTGAAAATGGAATTCATCAACCCTTGAAATGTAGAAGGTGCATTGGTAAGGCCAAAAGGCATGACCAAAAATTCATAATGACCCTCATGAGTTCGAAACGCATCGTTTTTTGGAATATCTTCGGTCTTCATTCTAATTTGATGATATCTCGAACGAAGATCCAACTTGGTAAAATAAATTGCTCCATGTAATTCATCCAATAATTCATCAATCACGGGAATGGGAAATTTATCTTTAATGGTGAGCTTATTGAGCTCCCTATAATCCGGGACACATTCGCCATGATCCATCCTTCTTGTGTACCAATACTACGGGAGCGAGGGAGAAAGAACTTTGACTAGGTTGAATTATACTGCCTCTAACATTTACTCGCAATCATACGTTCAATTTCGCTCTTTTGGAAGTAAGGATATCTATAAGGCCCGATGTTTGGAGGAACACTTCCCGGAATTAAATGAATAGCATGATCATGATCACGAATCGGTGGGAGTCCTTTGGGAGTTTCAAACACCTTGGAATGATTGTCCAAGACTTGTTGGAGATCTGCGAGAAATAGATGATTTTGATGTCGGAACTTCTAGTGAGCATAATTGTGCAATTACGCCTCGTTGTTCTTTCTTTAGAAGCTTTGTCATAACATTAGAGCTTATTGTCCTTCCCGGCTTCCTTCAATACCCCATAATTTGACTTCCTTTCCTTCGAAAAAAAATTTCAAGAAAATTTCTTGAAAAATTAAAAGCCTACCGTCCCCCAAAGATTGTAACCATTGTACTCCTAGTACAACATCGCACCTCCCATAGGAATGGAAAGCATTGAACTAGTCAATACATATTCCCCCATGGTTAGCTTGATATTATGGCATTTTCCAAAGCAATTTATAGTTCCTCCATTTGCAACCATCACTTGACATGCAGTGCTTTGGGTATAGGAAACAATTTAATTCCTTGGCTACCTTACAATGAATAAAATTATGGGTGCTACCCGAATCAATCAACACTATTACCTTTTTTCTTCTTGATTTGTCCTGCTATCTTGAGAGTTTGAGGAGTGGTAATTCTCGCCGAGTGCATTACACGATATGGTCGGATTCATTTTCTTCCTCTTCTATGGTCAGGGTTCCCCTGGTGTATATCCTCTTCTTGTTCATTTTCTTCTTCCTCTTCACAATCTATGTAAAATAATTTCTTCTCGAGCACACTTATGACCTTTAGTGTATTTGCTATCACAACCGTAGCAAAGCCCTTTTTGCTCTTTTTTTCTTCCAATTGTTGTGGTGTCAACCTTGTAGGTTGTGGAAATCTAGATGTAGCAACACTTCCTTCTTTATAGAATTGAGTGGTAGGCTTCCTTGTCGCCATAACTTTACATTCAACTTTTCTTGCCAACACTGAATGCCTTCTCCAATGAATCGGGTTCCGTAACGCGAACTTCATGTTGGATGTTATCCTTTAAAGTGCCTATGAAGAGATCAATCCTGTGTTCCTCTAGAATATCGACTACCCTTATATTCAATTTTTGGAAGTCCTCAATGTGCTTTCGCCCCACTAAACCCTTTTGTTTGAGATTTATCAATTGGCTAAAGAAGGTGTTGCTCTTTGTATCCTCATAATGTGCTATCATTTCCTCCGTAAAAATTGACCAAGTGACAATTTTTTTACGGGAGCAAAGCCATCGATACCATACAAATGTATTTTGTTCTAAATGTAAAGTTGCAATGCGTACCTTTTGTGTGTTTTGCACATTATGGAGATCAAAATATTGCTCCATTTGTAGTATCCATGTTACGGGATCCTTTCCATCAAACTTCCTTATATCCATTTTTTGGAATATGGTGGTTCTTCCCGCCAACATTAGAGTTTATGAAATCACGATTAACATTTATTTTGTTCTCATCATGAGGTTCTTCTAATATATTTTCTCCATTAGGAATCATTTACGGGTTTTAAACTTGTCATCAAGCCTTCCATGTATGCTTTTAGATCATTCTTCATGTCATCCATCTTAGCTTCCATGCCGACTTCCATGCCATCCATCTTAGCTTCCAAACCATTCATCTTAGCTTCCACGCCTTTCTTCAAACCATCCATCTTAGTTTCCACGCCTTTCTTCAAAACTTCCATTTCATTTTTTGTTGTTCTTTGCAAGAGCGAAATTTGTTGCATTTGCTCTTGTAATTTTGATATGTCATGTTGCCATTCTTCATCTTCATGAGTCATAGTAGAGCCTTCTAAAGGCTTAATGGGTGTTGAATTCTTTTTAGGGGCCATTTCAGACTCCAATATTGATATCTATTCTACAATAGGCCCTTGCAATCAATTCAACTTGATTCTTCAAACAAGACTTATGCAATTCGGAAAAAAAAATACACACCTTTTACTAGCTTTGAGGAGCTCGATATTGAAATTGTATTATCTCTGTGATTGCAGATCTTCAATATCTGAAATTTAGCTATGAAGTAGCCCTCTCGAATTCTCTTTTGAATGCCACGGAGTCTGACCCGATTTTTGATTCTCCAAGACAAAGTTGTGTCCAATCTCCCACAATGACCTAATTATGGACTGGTTCAGTAGAGCGAAATTGTACGACTTGCCACGTGTCACTGTTTCGTCCTTTGTCTCTGAAATTGATATCCAAGAAACTACTGTCTGTGTACTTGCAACCACTTTTTACGGCACTCCAATCCGATGCCCAGAGAGAGAGTTATTGAAATTTTCCCACGATCACCTCTTTGAGATGAAATTCAGGAGCCTGAAAAAGCACTACCTTCCACAGATCATATCTCCAAGAATATTGCGAACCAAGCTCTGAAATTTTTTGAAGAACTTTCTCAGGATTTCAGCTTCGTACCATATGAATTTCAGATTCTGAAACTTCGTATAACATTTTTTATAGCGCAAATGCCACGATGACCTATTTAGGAGCCTGAAAAAATACCTAACTTCCACAGATCATATCTCCGAAAATATTGCGAACCAAGCTCTGAAATTTTTAGACAAACTTCCTCAAGATTTCAGCTTCGCACCCTAAAAATTTCAGCTTCTGAAGCTTCGTAGAAAAAACGTTATAGCGAAAATGCCACGATGACCTGTTTGGAGCAGCGAAACCCTAGAATCCCAAAGCTCTAATACCAAATGTTGTGTAACCAGCTCAAAAAAGAGAAGAAAAGAGATATGAACGCCTTAGAAATAAGCCACTTTGAGGGGGCAACCTCCAATACATTACATAAATGAACAATTCTTGGATGATTCAATTTACAAAACCTCCTTTCTATATATAGGAGTCAATGGGGGCCATAATGTAATCCTAGTGGGCCACAATGTAATCCTAGCCGACCTAACAATAATAATTTAAGGGCACAATAATAACAAAATGGGGGGTTACAAGGGTACAATAATGACAATAAAGGGGTTACACTAACAACAATAAGGTACTATACTAGTACTATAGGGACCCTAACACTCAGCTTCTACGAAAGTTCGAGTGCGAGCAGGGAGGGCAACAGACAAACAGATCAGGGAGTTCGGGCTCCGATGATGATGATGAGGAGGGAGTTTCATTCTCCGAGTGGGAGAAGTGTGCTCGGGGGAAGAGGAAGCCCAAGTGGCTTTAGGACACCTTGAGAGAGGCCACATATGTTGTTGGGCCTAAGAGGCCGGTCAGAGAGAGCGAGACCACACGAGAGGTTTTGTAGCTATATGGCAATGGCTACCAGCATCCTTGACTACGAGCCTTATAGCTATGAGGAGGCGAAACTAACCGAGTGTCCGGGAGAGAGGCCATGCGGGAGGAGTATTCTTCTATCATGAAGAATGATGTTTGGGAGGTGGTGCAAAGGCCTAAGGGCAAATCCGTGGTTACTTCCGGATGGCTTTACAAGGTAAAGCATGCTCTGCGAGATGGCGACATTGAGAAATTCAAAGCGAGGTTTGTGGCTAGAGGGTTCTCCCGAGGTAGAGGGAGTAGATTATGAGGAGACCTTCACTCGTCGTGGCTCGATATACTTCGATCCGCTCCATTATATCAATAACGAGCGAGAGATGGGTTGGAAGATCCACCGAGATGGATGTGAAGACCACATTTCTCAATGGCTTCATACGAGGAGGAGGTGTACATTGAGCGGCCACGGGGCTTTGAGGTGCATGGGAAGGAGTCCCATGTGTGCGAGTGAAGAAGGCCCTTTATGGCCTAAAGCAAGTTCCCGGAGCTTGGTACTCCAGGGATAGATACATACTTGCGGGGGATGGGTTTCACAAAGAGTGAGGTGGATCCGAACATTTACTATATTGTGATAGGTGAGGAGCCTCTCATTCAGTGCGTATGTGGATGAATTGGTCATTACGGGTGCGGAGAGGACTCATAGAGCACTACAAGAGAGATCTTGCGGCGGAGTTTGAGATGAAGGACATCGGCTTGATGCATTACTTTTTGGGTTTGGAGGTGTGGCAGGAGGAGGGGCATTTCTTCCTGGGACAGGGGAAGTATATTGTGGACATCCTTGGCAGATTCCACATGGAGGATTGTAGACCCATGTCGACATCGATGATCACCAACTGGAAGAAGCTTCATGCTTCGGATTCCGAGTTGGTGGATCCCACATTGTACAGACAGCTGATTGGTTCCTTGATGTATTTGGTCAACACTAGGCCAGATATTTGTTTTGCAATCAACACGATGAGTCGGTTTATGTGTGAGCCTAGGAAGGTTCACTGGGTGGCTGCAAAACACATTTTGCGGTACTTGCAGGGGACAGTGGATTATGGTCTGGACTACAGGCAGGGGGATGGAGTGAGATTGGCAGGTTACACTGATTCTGATTGGGCAGTTTGTGCTTCTGATAGGAAGAGCACTTCAGGGTGCTGTTTTGGGTTGGGTTCGGCAGTGGTGTCATGGTTCAGCCGGAAGCAGCAGTCAGTAGCATTGAGTTCAGCGGAAGCAGAGTATATGGCAGCTAGTCTAGCTAGTTGTGAGGCCATCTGGCTTCGCAAGATGTTGTTTGGCTTATTTGGTCAGCCGTTGAGACCTTCAGTGATTTACTGTGATAATCAGAGTTTCATTAAACTCACGGAGAATCCAGTATTTCATGACAGGTCAAAGCATATCGGGATCAAATATCATTTCATCAGAGACTATGTTCAGAAAGGAGCTGTGAAGCTTGAGTATATTCCCACTGATGAGCATGTTGCAGATATTCTTACCAAAGCCTTACCACGGGGCAAGCATGTCTACTTCAGAGACAAGATGGGTGTGGTGAGGAACACCTTCCTCGGTAAGAGGGAGTGTTGAAATTTGGTTACCGGAGGAGAGGTGGTTCCCTAAGGCTTTGATCTTTGGCCTAGGGAAAAGTGTCCAAAAGAATTTAATTTTTCTCCTAAAGTGAATTTATAAAGTTATAAAGTCAAATCTAATTTAAAAGTGACTTTAAGTGATAAAGTTACTAAAGTCTAATTTTAAAGTGACTTTAATAAAGTCAATGTAAAATTAGAAAGGAAAATTGACTTTGGAAATAAATGACTAAGTGGGTCTTTATTAAAGTGGGGTGAATTAAAAAATAGAAAGTGAGATTTAAATGAGCATTTAATCTCAGCCCTAGATCTCAATCTATTTCAGCCATTGGATTTAGGGATTCCCCAAAAGTCACTTAGGGTTAGATTAAAGGAGGGAAAGGAGGAAAAGGTCATTCATTCTTTCATGAGCAAATTGAGAGAAGGAGAAGGAGAGAGCTGGAGATTTTTCTGAGCAGTGACAAGAAAGAGGGCTGCAGTAGTGATATTTAGCAAATCCATACAGCAAGAGCAGAGCACGAAGTTTGAGGCAAGAGGGCACAAATTTCGAGGGAGGAAAGACAGCATTTAATGTTGCACGTTTTTTTGAGGTTCGTACAACAGTTTGAAGGCACGGTAATCGAGGTCCATACAGCAGGAGAGAGAGGGTTGTTTTCTAAATCCGTACAGCAGAAAAATCAGCGCTGAAATCGAGGCCATACAGCAGATTTAAGGCAGCGATATAGCACGTTTTCGAGGCAGCCGTACAGCGGTTTTTGACAAGTCGTACAGCACGTTTTTCGAGGCATCCGTACAGCCGTACAGCACAGCTTTCAATGCTGTCCGTACAGCATTTAATGTTGGACTGTTTGCTGTAATTTCTATTTTTGTGGGCACAGAAACTGAGGTGGAGTTTTGGCACAGTTTTCGAGATAAGCACAGTTTTTGAGGTTGCCGTAATTTTTGCTGTGTAAATTTCTGTCTCACTGTAAAAGTTGTTTGTATCTGCTGATTTTTTATTTTTGCATTTTCCAGCATTCTGTAAATTTTCCAGAATTTGTGTTTTCAGCAAAAATTTATTTTCCAGTTTGTTGAATGTAAGGATATGGGAAAGGGCATTTAACTATTTGGAGAAATAAGGTGAAACTGAAAACCGGGGTGGGAAACAAGAAATTTCTACAGTTTGACTATTAATATTAATCAATAATATTAATAGGTGATTATGTTTCAGAAAATTTGAAGAGTGTTAAGTGTTAAATATATTCAAACATTTTCGAACATGGTCAACCACATTAGTAAATGTGGTTAACTAATTTTTAATGTCACATTGTGATGTTGGATAAATTGCAATGTAATGTAACATTGGAACAATGTTTTTCACAATGTGACGTTCGATAAATTTCTGTCACAACACAACAATGTAACATTGCAACAATGTTTGTCACTGTGGGACAATATTTGTGACATTGTGATTTGACCATGGTTAACCATAATTTTCTATGATAGATTGTGGTTGTCTATATTGATAATGGAAGGCTACAATTGTCCATGTTTTACCATGGTGACTTAGATTGACCATATTAACAATGGTTGAACATGGTTTTTAAAAGTTGAAAAGGATGACTATGGTTGACCAAATATGACCAGGATTGACCATGGTTAACCTAGGTTTCCCGTGGTTGAACATGACTAAACATGGTTGACAAAAGTCAACCATGTTAAATAGAGTCAACTATGGTTGATAATGGTTAGCCATATTAAAACCAAATACTGTAAACCCCAATGTTATAAACTAAATATTAAACCCAATATTATAAACCCTAAATATAAACTCTAATATTATAAACCTTATATATTGAACCCTATATATTAAACACCCTATATTATAAAATCAAATATTAAACCCAAATATTAAAAATCCCAATTTTCTAAATCCTAATATTATAACCCCAAATGCTATAAACCCAAATTTTATAAATCCTAGCACAAACACATTAGTGAATATAGTTGATTAATTTTGTAATGTTGCATTGCAATGTTGACCAAATTTTATCATTGTCGACTATTAATATTATATTCAATCATATATTAATATAATATACTCAACCGTAATATTAATATTAACATTAGTCAACCTTATTAGTCTTGATATTATTATTAAATATTTTTTAATCTTGATTGCCACTCACCAAAGATGAGCCTAGTTGTCTAAGGTTACAATGTTTAACTTTGGTAAACCATAGTTGACTATAATTGAATATGGTCGAGTTACATTGACAAAGGACAACTAGTTTGAGTAACTTTCGACTTTTGTTAAATATGGTAAACATAGGGTTGGCTAAGTTTGATCAGGGTTAACTATTTAAACATTGACTGTAAAGGTTAACTGTGTTTGACTATGTTTGACTAATATGGTTGATTATGTTTGAATATTAATTTTAATGAATAATATTAATAAGCATTTTTTTTTAACCTAAGCTGAAAAGAGTTCAATGTCAATGTAATATTTCCAAATTTTCATCACTATTAGAGTTCTTAATTTTCTTACTTAATTAAGTAAATAAGAGGGTGGAGGGACCCACAAAACCCATAGATGAATAAAATCCACTTTTGATGTGTGCATGTGGATATTTTGGTATTAGATATGCATTATGTAGTAGTGGAGTAGCTTCTTAAATGAAGGAAGAGTGGAGATAATGCCACATTAATGATAGAACATGTAGATCATGGAGAAAGTCAAATGAGATCATGGTGCATTCAATGTAAGATCATAGAGCACTAATGATGAGATAGTGGAGGAAGTTGTGCATCTAATGCACACATGATGGAGAGAGTGGGAATTGAATGTAGAGATGGTGGAGAACATGGAGAGACAACACAATATTCATGGAGGCTAGTGGCCACATGTGAAACACAAATATGAGGTGGGCCAGGGCTATGGAAGGCTCACAAAGCATATAAGGAAGATGACGGTAGCAATAGAAGGCAAGCTTTGGATTATTGTTTCTGATCTGTTTAGATCTATATTTGTCATGTGACATTTCTATGCACGCTTATGTTGTTTACCTAAGTCTGTAGTGTTGTTTAGCACACGAGTGTTTCCGAGCAGAAATCCCACCCTTACCCACGAGGGACTTCAAGTGTCTACTCTGGGAAGGTTTCTTTGACCTTCCATACATCATCATGCATTGGTTCCACATTCAGCCACTCTCATATGCACTTTCAGTCTCAGGAATAACACATTATTGCTTGAGGGTTTGAGAGGTGGGGGTTGTTTATAACATTTCAACTAGGAAACTGGTGGAGGATTCATCCTTTCACCTTGTTCTTCAAGTTCAGCCTTTTAGGAGCATCAGATCTATATCTGACATTCAAGCCATCATATTTTACCTTCATGCAGCATTAGTTCACTCAAGTATTTCACAGTCCAGTCCTGAAGATCTGAAGGAGGAAGGAAGTTTCTAGTATTTCAGCTGGAAATCCCATGAGGGGCCATCTCCTCACCTTGTATTCATTGTTTCCATCATTCAGGAGCTGATTTGCATCATCTAGCAGTAGGCTTGAGACTCTCCCTCCTTAACAGCACAATTTTTTTTAGCTGTTGAGTATTCAACAACCATATTCAGTGGAGGACGATAGAGAGGCTAGATCTTCAGTATCTAGTGAAGGGATCATCCCTTCAAGCATAGATCTGATTGTACATCATATTGCAACCATATCTGATATGATTATGCTTCAGATCTGCATACCCGACAATCGTAGTTGCAGGGCCTAAGAGGGTGATTTTTCAGAGATTGTAAGATCTGGAAATCCTTTCTAGGTTATCTTGGGTATTCATCATAGAGCCCAGATCTTAAATCTCAGCATCATCGAAGGTCTGGAACTGCCAAATATACACTTTCATATTTTTCCGACAGTTGTAGTCCTGACATTTTCATTAGGGACATCGCAGTATTCCTTCCAGCAGCGTTACGTAGCCCCTCTTGTGGGAGAATTTTAGGGTCATTCTAGGCCATCTCTTTGGCTTGAATGTCTCATATTTTGAACACTGTTGTACTTGCATTCCACCTCCTATATAATAAAATAGATCAGCTATTGTGTCTATTTGTATGATGCATTTAGATTATTTGTTTACATTTCCATAGTTCTTATATTGTGTTTTAGTATTACTACATTCTCCCTTTTGGGATATTATAGTGGTATCAGAGCATGATCTTTGGCTCAGCTTGTGGGCACTTCATCTTTTGCATCAAAAGAAGAAACATATAGTAGAGATCTACAATGAAGGAGGATTGTAGTTTTTCCTCTCTTCTCTTTAGACCTATGCAAGATCTCTCCAAGGAGGTCAAACAAATGAAGAGAGAAAGGAAAAAGGAGGATCCAAGAAGAGTTTAGAAAGATGAAGGTCCCAGTACTTCCTATCACCAAAAGAAGCAACCAGAGAAGCAAAGAGCTTCAAATAATTCTACTAGATCCACTTTATTTGATAAGAGAGGGGAATGGTGTGAATATGAAGGAGACTTGGGGTATGAGACCCTAAGTAAATATATTTCCAAGTACAAAGCAGAACCTAGAGCACTGAAGGAGAATCTCTCTCTCCGACAGTTTTTGCAACTCAAAGAATAAAGGAGATTCTGTAGCAGCAATAGAAGAAAGAGACATAAATTATTCTTACCTACATTTGATGGATCTTCCACAAGCACATTGAGGGCTTGGAGGGAAGAATTAGCTACCTTCTTTCAGCTACATCCAGTAGAAAAAAGAGAGGTTGTGGAGATTTCATTGCTACACCTAGAAGGTGAAGCAGGAGATTGGTGGTTCAGTCATTTGTCCCATATGAAAGTGTCTTCTTATGCAGATTTTATTCAAATACTGAAGAAGAAGTTTGGTAGAAAGAAACCAGAGACATCTCACATAGATAAATCTCCCATCATTGGCGAAATAGTACATGAAGAGCCCAAGGAATATGTCCTCATTATCACTTAGGAGGAGGAGCCTCTACCACCACCACCAACTACAGATGTACTCACATCGGGAGGAGGAACACTTGCATCTTTGAAAGATGGTCTTGATCTCTTGAAATTTGGAGCCCCATGCATGATTCATGAGATGCATGAGGAGGAGGAGGCAGATAACAGTGCTGGTATAGTTGAAGAAGAGCAACCATCATCATTACCAGCAGTTGGAGGGACCATTACACTGGTTAGAGGAACTCTTGTAGATGTGTAAGATGTTCCTGAGATTCAGCTTATCCAAGGTTTGGATATACTTTCATATCATATTATTTCAGTCCCTCATATTGAGATTTGTGAGACCATGGCATCAAGGAATGTGCATAGCCAAGTATTAGAGCACCTTGCTAATTTGGAGCAGCAAATTATCACTTCATAGAGGACCCTTGATTCAATCAAGGAGGAGATGTATAGCTATCCCAGTGTGTCATGGTTGAGCTACACCCAACACCTTGTGTTGAAGTGTGGATTTACAGAATATGGGAGGAGCACAGTCCTATTTAGTACAGTGCCCGACTATGAGTTTAATGATTGTATATTGCCATGAGACAACACATGTATCACCATGTAGATCTACAGCGTTGTCACTTAGCAGTAGTGATGAGATGAGGGCCCCATTATTCTTGGAGCACCCCGAAGACAACTTCACTTAGGAAGCACTGGAGGGAAAAATGATAGATCATAAACATATTGTGATGGAGAGTACTTTCCATTGTCAAGATGAATTTTTCTTGATGAGATCCTCACAGCTCAAAGAGGATATTCTACCTACAGAATGTATGGAGCCTTATGGGTTCCAATGGGCCATTGATGAGAGTATCTCATGGAGAGACCTCAAAGGAGGTGCACTTCAACATTTAATGGAGTGAAAATCTATTCAGATGGAGGATGTTGGTATTCTACCTTGGGAGGATACCAAGATTGATCTTGGCATGATTCATCATTCACATTAGGATGAATGGATCAGGATGAGGAGCAAGAGGTTGCCAACCTTCTTTCAGATCTATGATACTGGGTAGCAAGAATAATGGCTACGCTAGTTTCTTTTGGGTGAGTATGGATACTACCCAACATCTCACATTTGCAGGATCCATGGCATGTATATCACTGATGACATGTAGTAGCAAGAGGCATGGTTATTGATGAGATAGTTTGGAAATCTCATGATATATCTTATGTTCATATATTTTATTTTGTTTGGGATATGTCTCATGTCTTTACATTTCCTTATATTTGGGATATATCTTATGTTCATGTAGGTACTTGGGTTTGGGACAAGGCATAACTCTCACATGATGTGGCAGTAAGGAGATTGTTTCTATTGTTCTAATGAGACATTCCACATGTCCATTAGTATGTTGTTGCTCCATGACTTGCATCATGATGATGTAAGAAGGCAGCAAGAATCCTTGTTGCTTTGGTTACTTTTGGGAGAGTATGGGATGATTTCTCTGCATACATTGCATGAAATTGATGGATGACGGCAAAATGAGGCCTTACTGTGTTGGCTTCTATTGGGGGATTATGTACTTGCTATAATGATGATGTGACGGGGCAGCAAGTGGCATTGCTGCGGTGACTTCTCTTGAGAGAATATGGCTACTATATTTGGTACAATGATGATGTGGTGTGGCAGAAATAGGCATTGTTGCGGTGGCTTCTTTTGAGAGAGTATAGATCTCATATTTATATTGATGCTGATTTGGCATGGCAGCAAGAGGCATTGTTGCGGTGGTTTCTATTGAGAGAGTATGGCTCTCTTACTTGTTTTCATGATGATCTAGAATGGCAGCAGAAGGATTTTTTGTGGTGGTTTTTATTGGGAGAGTATGGTTTGACATTGTACATGTTCATCCATATGTATCTACTTCTTATTTTGCACTATGTAGATGTGATGTTTGGATCCTACAAGGCCAACAGGGCTAATGATGAGAGCATTGATAGATGCAATCTACTCTATGTGACATGGGTTGGAGAGATAGTTGATGAGTTGGGAATTTCAAATTTGGGAAGAAACCACTTCATTTCATGTATCTCATGTATAGAGGAGATCTTTGGACATGATTTTGTTTCCACTTGGAGATTCATTGATGAAGAGAAGCATCTAAATTTTCAGTTGGAGGCCATTCTAGACATTCTAGAGAGGCAACTTTGGAGTTGGGCATGCATGACACATTAAGGCAAATGGGGAGGCCTTCCATATGCAGATTCCATTTGGAGGGAGGATGTTTTCTATAGCATTCACTTTTGCAGTTGCTTGAGGACAAGAAACATTTTGGCAGGGAGGACTGTAATATTCCCAATTTTTCATCAAATAATTGGAATATTAGAGTTCATAATTTTATTAATTAATTAAGTAAATAAGAGGGTGGAGGGACACACCATTAGGGGAATTTTGAGGTATAAAATGGGCCTCCTAAGGAAATTATAAAGTAATAGTGGAAATAATAAAATAGTATTTGATTACATCATCAAATTTTAGAGGGAAAAAAAGAAAAACTTTTTTTCAACTCGTATTTTCAACTTATCTCCCTATGGGTTTACTCAAATTTCGACCGGAAACACTCATTGGATGCAAAATTTGATTTCTCATCCAAGTAGTACCCATTATGCATACTTTCGATGGACCCTGATACATGAAAAATGAGAAATACATGAAAACCATGATTGCAAACACAATTTTTCATGTATTTCTCATTTTTCGTGTAGTAGGGTCCATCGAAAGTATGAAACATGGGTACTCCTTGGATGAGTAATTAAAATTTGCATCCAACGAGTACTCCCGCTTGAATTTTGATTAAAATTGTAGGGAGATAAGTTGAAAATACTAGTTGAAAAAGTAGTTTTATTATTTTATTATTTTTATTTTTTTATTCCAAAAATGGTCAATCATCCCCCATGGTTGACATCATCATCTTGAATCCTATTGTTTCTTATAAGTTTTATTTTGTTGTACATTTTTCTTAGGAGGCCCATTTTAGACCTCAAAGTTCCCATAATGAAACCCCATAGATGAATAAAATCCACTTTTGATGTGTGTATGTGGATATTTTGGAGTTAGATTTGCATTATGGAGTAGTGGAGCAGCTTCTTAAATGAAGGAAGAGTGGAGATCATGCCACATTAAAGATAGATCATGGAGATCATGGAGGAAGCCAAATGAGATCATGGTGCATTCAAAGTAAGATCATAGAGCACTAATGATGATATAGTGGAGGAAGTTGTGCATATAATGCACACATGATGGAGAGAGTTGGAATTAAATGCAGAGATGGTGGAGAACATGGAGAGATAGTGTAGTCTTCATGGAGGTTAGTGGCCACATGTGCAGCACAGTTATGAGGTGGGCCGGGGCTATGGAAGGCTCACAAAGAATATAAGGAAGATGAAGGCATCAATAGAAGGCATGCTTTGGATTATTATTTCTGATATGTTTAGATCTAGATTTGTCATGTGACATTTCTATGCAAGCTTATGTTGTTTAGCTAATTCTGTAGTGTTATTTAGCACATGGGTGTTTCCAAGCGGAAATCCCACCCTTACCCATGGGGGACTTCGAGTGCATACTCTGTGAAGGTTTCTTTGAGTTTAAATACATCATCAGGCATTGGTGCCACATTCAGCCACTCTCATATGCACATTCAGTCTCAGAAATAACGCATTCCTACTTGAGGGTTTGAGAGGTGGGGGTTGTTTCTAGCATTTCAGCTAGGAAACCAGTGGAGGGTTCATTATTTCACCTTGTTTTTCAAGCCTTTTAGGAGCATCAGATCTATATCTGACATTCAAGCCATCATATTTTACTTCCATGCAGCAACATTCCCCTCAAGGATTGCGCAATCGAGTCCTAAAGATCTAAAGGAGGAAGGAATTTTCCAGTATTTCAGCTTGAAATCCTGTGAGGGACCTTCTCCTCACCTTTTATTCATTGTTTCCATAGTCAAGAGCTGATTTGCATCATCTAGCAGTAGCCTTGAGATTCTCCCTCCTTGACAGTGCAATTTTCTTCAGTTGTTGAGTATTCAACAACCATATTCAGTGGAGGAGGATAGAGAGGCTAGATCTTAAGCTTATAGCTTAAGGATCTAGTGAAGTGATCAGCCCTTCAAGCATAGATCTGATTGTACATCATATTTCAGCCATCTTTGATCAAATTATGCTTCAGATATGCATACCCAGTAGTCATAGTTGCAAGGCCTAAGAGGGTGATTTTCCAATATTGTCAGATCTGGAAATCCTTTCTGGGTTATCTTAGGTATTCATCATAGAGCCCAAATATTAAATATCATCATCATCGGAGCTTCGAAACTTCCAGATCTACACTTTCATATTTTGTCGGCAGTTGCAGTCTCGACATTTGTAGCAGGGATAGTGCAATATTCCTTCCAGCAATCTAGCAACTTTAAGGTCATTCTAGGCCATCTCTTTAGCTTGAGTGTCTCATATTTTGAGCATTGTTGTACTTGCATTCCACCTCCTATATAATAAAATGGCTCAGTTATTCTATCTATTTGTATGGTGTATTTAGATTACTTGTTTACACTGCTGTAGTTCTTATATTGTGTTTTAGTATTACTGCATTCTCTCTTTTGGGATATTATAGTCAAGCCTAATTAAACATTCTCAAACATAGTCAACCACATTAGTAAATGTGGTTAACTAATTTTTGTAATGTCTCATTGCAACACTGTATAAATTGCAATGTACTGTAACATTGCGAGAATGTTTGTCACACCGTGGAAATGTTTTTTACATTGTGAAGTTTGATAAATTTATGTGATACTGTAAAAATGTAAAATTGCAACAATGTTTGTCACATTGCAACATTTGTCACATGACTTCGTCAAGTTCGCCATGGGTGAACATGGTTTGACTAATTTGACCATGGTTGACCATGGTTTTCTATGATAGATTATGATTGTGAATATTGATAATGGAAGGCTACGGTTGACCATTTTTTACCATGGTGAACTAGGTTAACCATATTTGACTATATTAATAATGGTTGGCCATGTTGAGCATGGGTTAACCATGGTTTCTAAAAAGGTTATTATAGTGACTATGGTTGACCAAATATAACATGATTAGTCATGATTGACCTAGATTTCCTATGGTTGAAAATAACTAGAAAAAGGTCAACCATGATAAATAGAGTCAACTATGGTTGATAATGGCTGACTATGATTTGAATATTGTTAACCCTAGCCATCCACTATAAGCCTTCATGGTCAAACATGGTCAACCACTATGGTTAAATATAGTTAATTATGGTTCACTATAAGTCACTTATAGATAAACCAGGATTACCATGGTAAGTATGGTTCACCATGGTAGTCATGTAGAAATCCAAATAGATTCAAATGATCTTGTGATATGCTAAAACAAAATACTCAATATATTCCTACAAATTGTGGAAACCAATTACAATCGCACAAAGACATGAACAATAAAGAGAAATAATTTCAATTTCACAGTTGTTAAAGGCTGAAGAGTGACTTCCTCAACATTAGGGATTCCACCCGATCGAGAGGTTAGTGCAACTCTTTGCTACTACTTTTCCGTTGAAAATGTGGGTCTGACTGGGAATATAGGGACCAGTTTCTCGTATAAAAATGAGTTTGTAAAACAATGGAATAAAATCAACACGAATGGAACACGAATGGAGTGATATATTCTACTGATAACATAAATAAAACTAATTCTAACTACTTCCCAGGATGGATCGATCTATATTATTACAGAGTAAGATTTCATAAGTATGAAACAATATAGATCATTTTCATATTAAAATGAATATAAGAACATTAAAGAAACTAAATCAATGTAATTGATTTATTTGATGAAGAACATTAATCATATAATATATTTGAAAGTCACTTGTATAAAAACATATCATTCAATACATTTTATCAATAGTAATAAGAATATATATCATTTCAATGCTTATCAGAAAGAGAGAAACATATAGAAACAAGTTTTCTATAATCTCAAAAACATAAAACAATTAATACATAGAAAATAGTACCTGTTGCATCATAGCTTAGTTATGAAAAGATAGCCTTTGTGATCATACTTTCAATTAGATACTTCTATTCAAACAATAGTGCAATTTCCAAAAGGAACCTTCTAAAAAATATGGACCCCTTTCTAAATGCATGAAATGGGTTTAAATACTAATTAATATTACAAAAATAGAAGACTTATGAAAGAAGTCTTCTTAATCTAATCTAAACTATAAAATAAAAGCTATGAAATTAAAATGCAGTAGTTGTAACAGTCTCAAGATTGTTTCTTGGATCCACTCTTTAACTATTGTTTGAGCTGGAAAGCTTTGATCATATATTCGAGTTGGAGGGGATGCATTGGCTACATTATCATCTGGCCCACGAATATTACATAATTGAGTGTTGGAAGAAGTTGAATTGTTGCGTTGGAAAGACACCTCAACACTCCCAATTGACTGTGTGGCTTGATCAACAGATACCAGTAAAATTCCATGTTTATCTTTGTCAAATTTTCTATGTCAAGAGCTTTCTTGCTTGACATTTCTTGCCACTATTGTTTCAAAAGGTTGACTTCAAGCATAATGTCATTTGGAATTTCCTGGATAAGATTAGCTTGTAGAAGAGAATCTTTAATATACTCATAGATGTTAAATGACATGTTTTTAGCTCTGAAGATAGCTAATTCTGCACTTTTCATTTTCATATCCTAGTCTCCAAATATTATATCCTTTATTGATACTTCAAGGCGAGGAAGATCGGCCACTCTCCCTTGAATTGTGTCTTTCCAATTTAGATACTTAGACACTTTATCATCAGTTTCTTCATAAAAAATCCTCAAATCAGAAATTTGAGTGACTAACTAATCACTTGTTTTAATCTTCTCTTGAATCTGTTGATATTTTGGATATAAATTTGTCTGTTGGTTTGCCAACAATTTTTCCAGTTCGGTTGCTTCTTTATTTTCCTCATTAAGTTCTGTATTCTCCTGGAGATTTTGAATTTTCTGCTGTAGCTGTTGGATTATTAAATCCTTTTATTTAATTTCACTCTCGAGTTTTAGTTTGAGACCTTCAAACTCAATTTTCAGATTATTAATATTTTATTGCAACTCCTGCTCTATCCTTTGTTTTTCATCGAAGAAACTTTGCTTCATTTGAGTCATTTTCTAATCTTTCTCCATGATTAATGACTCAATCTCTGCTGCCTTATGAATAGTTGTGTCTACATAAGCACCTGCGAACCGAGATAATCGGCTAAGTTCTTTTCCTGGAGTTGACTGTGTTCCTTTCCAGAGAACTTACATTGATGTTGTGTCCATAGTATTTCTTGATAATATTCAATTGTTTGCTCCTTGTTTGACCTAGATACAACAACGTTATGCTTTGGACTGTAAAATACATCCAAATGAGGTAATTCTTCAATCTTCAGAATTATTTCTGTTGTTGGAAAAACGGGGATAATCTCCATGTCTTCTGCCGTTGTTTATTCTTCTCTCTCCTCTGTGCCATTGGTCCTTGGTGTCTGATTTTGCTGAATAGCAATTTTGGAAACCTATGTAGTGAATGAGATTTCTCGAATTTCTCTTTGATCTTCAGAACCATTTAAATTAGAGGATAATTTTTGAACACTTGATTCACCTATATGAATTGTTGTTCTTAGAGAATCTTCAGTGGGAAGAGTTTCTAACAAAATAGCATTCTGATCAACAGAATTATTAGTATCAGATAATGATTTTTCAAAAATTTCCTAGTCTTGATAAAATCTCTCTTCTTGTGGAACATTTAAGATTTCTAGTTCTACCACTAATACCTGTACTTGAACTGGAGGAATCAGAATCATAAGTTGTTCTGCTTATGGCACTTGAATCCGAACTAGAGGAACTTGAATTTGAATTTGTTCTGCTTCTGGAAATTGAATCTAAACTTGAGGAATTGGAATTTGTTCTGGCATTGGCCTATGGAACATGTAATCTGGCAATTGAGAATTCCTCTGTTCACGATATTGTTTGAATTGTATCAGTTCTTCTGGATTGAATCTCACAGTTGCTATTTGCAGAACCCTTGAGAATTATGGAATTGATTCAAACACATCGTCAAATTTATCAGGCTTGCTTGCAAATGCCCACAACTTAACTTGATTTGTTATTTTTTTGGAAACACCATATGCATCATAAATTCTATTGGGAATAATTGGGAAATTGAAGGGTTTTAATCGATCAATTTCAAGACATGCATGCTTGAAATTTTTGAGAGTATATGACCCACATGTGATAGGAAAAGTTGTCCAAATTGTCTTTTTGGCTTCTTTCAGAAATTTTGTCAACCCATTACCTACGGTCTGATAAGAAATCTCTTTGGCCAATAATTTATCTGGTATATAAAAGGGTATGACATGAAGGCAAGCATGACTTCCGAAAACTCGGATATACATGAAAAAATCCTCACCAAACCATCTTCCTATAGACCTGAGATTTTTGTTGGCTTCATGGGTGACTCTAGAGATTTTCCTTTCGAAAATGATCTGAAAAACTAGGAGCATTACATCATTGCATATTTTAAACATATGGGAGTGGTATTTTGATTCCCACAGGAATTGTAACTGTACAAATATGGGGTTTTAAACTTCTCTAGTCCATTTCCATCATAACGACGAAAATTCAGTAGAAAAACAAACAACATATAGGATAAATGAACTCATATAAAAAGAAGTGACTGTATTGGAGGGAAGATTACGATTTTATCTATAGAAAATGATACACCTAATCAAATTATGAGACAGAATATAGCCGTCTGAGGCTACTTCTATCAGGGGTGTCCAATCTTCTTTAAAATTGGTTGTATTTGAAGACCCAAAAAGACGACACATCATTGCATCAATTTGCAAGAATTGGATTTTAAGAGAAACTAATGAGTACATACCCTTATCATCGCATTTATGTCGATTAGGATCATTTCTCTAGTCCTTAATCACATTTGTAGGGTGCTCAGTCTCTCACATAAATTACTGGACAAAATAATTGTCATATCTTTTCTGGGGTTCAGGCAATTTGTACATTTCCTTCAAATATGCAAGCTTGAGAGAACCAATGATTGTTCTAATTTTGGTAACAAACTATCTATCTCGGATGTCCACATGATTTAACACCCATCTTCCTAAGTCAGTGTATGGCAGCATTTTACGACGTGCAACAATTCTGTGTAGAAAAGAGTTAGTTGTGTCAGACCATGAGTCTGAATTTGAGGAGGCAGAATCATTAGCTACAACCTTCCTATTCAAAATTAATTATGGATTATCATTCTCAAACAACTTTTAAATCCCTTCCCAACTTGAGGAACCAATTTTCTAGGTTGCATGTTGTGTCTAAGACTAGAGGAGCCATCTCATGATCTTCTTCTTGTTGAACAACTAACTAAGGTGGGGTGGCAGAATTCCCTCGTACTTTAGTCAACCTCAACAAGCTTTTATGCCTAAGTTGCCGAAATTACCCTCTTGAAAGGAAAACCAGAGAGCGTAAGCTGAAATCACGTCAAATTCTATTAACTATCGTATCACCTTAACTCATGCATAATGGGAATCCTCGGTATTAAATCTATAATAATTATAAAATCATTTACAAACCTCGAAATCATAAAACACCTGAATTACCATTAAATTGATAGTATGCGCTTCGTGTGAGTTTGAAATTTTTTATCTTATTGGGATCCGAAAATCGGCCTTTTAATTATTAGCAAATTTTTGATGTTTCGCAGCAATGCGCGATATGCGACAATGCGATATTGCGATGGTTTTTCCTGTTGAATGACATAATGCGATATCAACATATGTCGCATGAAAGTTTGCGATATCGCTATCTTTTATATAATGTATTTTACAACCTCGTACATTGGCATTTCAGAATTTCGCATATCGGCATTTCGGCGATTCACTTATCGGTGTTTTCTTGTTCCGGTGATTTATACTTCGGGGATTTCTATCCCGCTCCTTGTACTCTTAATCCTTTATGGGTTCCTTGGAGCACTTTTTCATGATTTTCTTTTTTTTTTATGAAAAAACAAAACTTAATATAATAGGTTGAAATTTATAAGTTCTAAAATTGATTTAACCTTAAGAATTATTTTAAAAGGGTCCCCATTGTTCTTTCTATACTATTTATCTAGAAAAATGGGGGGTTGTTGTAATAATACAACAATTGGCGATACAATGGATGAATCTAGAATCTTTGATAAATATTAATACTAAAAATACAACATTTTAGGAAATTATAAATAATTGAAATTTGTCTTTAATATAAGTAAATTTCAACTCCAAATAGCTTGGTTTTACTCGAAAAAAATTTCTTACTTTTTCAAATGAAAATTTTCTCTAAGTGAATCAAATTGTAATAAGTTGAAAAGATAATTAGGAATTTAGTCAAAGTTTAGCTTGTTTGATGAACTTATTAGTCACTAAGAGAGCCGCTGCTTCCAGCAGGCATTCATAGCCTCGACAGGGTTACTATTTAACCAAAATGACCCAGTATCCCATTCATAACGTAATAGATATTTCCAAAGATAATATAATTATTTTTTACTTTTATTTTTGTATTGTCACTTTTAAATCATTATCCTGGTTTGGTAGCCAGAAGTGATAATTTCATTCACTGTTTATTAGTATTGAACAAGCTGACTCGTGATGAGATCCCTTGTCTCAGGTTTTTAAGCCTAGAGCCATTATCCTCGTTTGGTAGCCAGTTTGATAATGTCAAGTTTACTAGTTTCCTATGAACATGATGAGTCGACTCGCAATGAGATCTCTCAAGTTCAAATTTTTTATATTTTTGAATTACACTTTGAAAAAAATATCTAATACGACTAAAAGGGGAGGTTATCATTTTTCTCTTTATGAGCTTTTGGATGACCATTTAAGTAAAAGATGCTAATACTTTAACAATATCATGTACTTGTAAAAATAACTTTTCGAACTTGATACATGTCAAAATAATCTTTCAATTTACATGGGTTAGAAAAATTATTCTTTCTAATTTGGCTATTTTGAATCAAAATTCTCTAATGAAATAGATATTTCAATAAAATGATTTATTTCCTAATTTTATATCTTTGAAGATTAACACTTTCAGGTTCGAGAAAATGATGAAGTGTTTCACATTTTGTGTAAAATTACAAAAACTTGTTTTATTATAAATTAAAGTATGTACATATTTTACAAAATAACTACTTGTTCTCTCAAGAAAAGTATTTTTTGAGGATAAGTCCATTAACAGGAAGAGTTTCCTTCTTCCCTTGTAAATTTTGTAAAATAAAAGTTGTTGGACTATTTTTTCGTTTATTTGAAAAGGACTTGTTATCACCCATAATTTGAAGGCTGTAGGAAAAATCACAAGAATGTAACATCAAACCACTTCAGGATGGGAATCTCCTTCTGTGATGTCAAGAACACCGTCAACTAGTGGCCTGATCCATTGGGTCGATCCTAAGCCTACACATGCTTTGTTATATAATCTCTGTGACTAGACATCTCATATTAAAACCAAACCTTTTCTACAAACTGAAATCTGAAAACACACTGAACTGAAACTGAAAAGATGCTCAGAGTACTGAGCTTATTTGCACTCATCTACCTACTCTAATCTATTGATAATCTTGTTGAATCAGTTAATACAAAATGCCAATGAAGCCAGTCAAGTAGCTGTATAAATTAATGGATAATTTGACTGCTTGTCATCAAACTTGGAAGCATAACGATCATGTGTCTTCATAATCAAAGATATGATGTGTAATGGAAACTGCTGATGTATTTGATCCTCATAGAGAAAACATGTTTGCAGAATTGAGCTAAAAATAATCTCCATATAATCTTCTATAGGATCATCAAAAGCATGATGTATGATTTGTGCTTCTAGGCCTTCAATGACTAATTGATTAGTTATATCCTAAATATTAAACCCCGAAACTATTTCTTCATTCTTGTACTTGAAAGCATAATCATCCTCACTCTGCAAGTTAAAAGGTAGTACAATTTCCTCTTGCTTTGGAGAAGGAAGATTTTCCAAGAATTCTTTAGGATCTTGGAAATTATATGATTGAATTTGAGAATACAAAAGTTTAATGCCATTTTCATATTTTTCAGAAACTAACTCAAGAACACATATTTTAAGTTTAGGATAAAATTTTCTTGATTTCAAAATAAGAAAGATAGCTCTTAGAAAATCCTCATCAAACTAAAATTCGAGAATTTTATCCTTGAATTCATTGAAAATCTCATGAGATGAAAGGTTTTCCACAAACCCTGTCATCTTGTATCACCATTAATGCTTTGGAATATGGATTCTTAGATTATGGAGTTGCTCTGAACTTTGAAGCTCTGGATCTTGGACAATGGAGTCGCCAGGTGAAAGGTACAACCTTCTGGTGTCTAATTGTTGTTCACCATCAACAATTAGATCTGAAATTTGATGCATTTTTCTGAGGAAGATAAAATGTTCTTCCCCAATGGAGTCGCCATTATGTTATCACCATGTAATTTGAAGGTTGTAGGAAAAATAACAAAAATGTAACATCAAACCACTTTGGGATGGGAATCTAGCCCTTCCAATCCCAGAGAGGGCTCTCTGTAAAATTTATATTTTTCCCTTGAAAATATTAGACTAGTTATGATTATACTTGGGTTTTCAGTTTTGATTTTGGTTTTCGAAGACTGATTGTATTCAATTTAATTAGCATCTATTGGGCAATGGAGTCAAATGGTAAACTCGATGGTTACATCAATTTTTCACAGAGTAAACTCAGGGAAAGATAGGAATATTTACTAGATATTTTAGAATAATAAGTGGGAGATGGCAGAACAATGAAAAATTTCAGCAGAACTAAAGAGGAATTAAGAATTCTTTAGTGTGGCATTCAGTCGATCAGGTAGAACTAAAGAGAAGTTAAGAATTCTTTAGTGTGGCCTTCAGTAGAAAACATTAAATTGCAAAAGCAGCCAGAATAAGGTACTCAAAAGTAAATCCTATTCATCACAATTTCTGTTTTGCAATTGGAATTTAGATGATTACAGTGAAGAGATGATAGTGAAACACTTTAACATAAGAAAAACATCACCAGTATTTAAGCCACAAGAATCTTGTGAATGGTCTGTTTAGTATTGATGCTCTAGTGCTTTTAAAAAAGCTTACTAGATCACTAATATTTCTGATCTCAAACAATCGACTCTTTATACTTAAAAAATAGAAGTATTTATACAAAATTTACAATTTTTTTACAATAAATGTTGTCGCTAACAGACAAGACATTTTTAGACTATAGATGAACTAAAAAGCTCTAATTGATGCAGATTAATAGTTCTAGTGGAATATGTTGTGCAAATGTTGTTGCTGTGGAAGTGGGAGCAGGTAAGATGTGGACCCAAATTTGTGGTTGTGCTGGCAGATGAACTAGCAGATGCACATGTATCTCTCTTTCTCTTAG
Source organism: Pinus albicaulis (assembly GCA_034641835.2). Classification (NCBI taxonomy): domain Eukaryota; kingdom Viridiplantae; phylum Streptophyta; class Pinopsida; order Pinales; family Pinaceae; genus Pinus; species Pinus albicaulis. Next base: position 1,305,436,752 of record CM076579.1, read on the forward strand.
TAATTCACTGTGCAAATGTTGTTGCTGTGGAAGTGGGAGCAGGTAAGATGTGGACCCAAATTTGTGGTTGTGCTGGCAGATGAACTAGTAGATGGAGATGCATTTCTCTTTCTCTTAGTAATTCACTCAACTGCTTGTTGATCCTATGACTGCCCTGCTATTTTATTTTCCATTAGTGTCACAAAATGTTTTCGAAAATATATAATACTATATATATTTGAATAATATTTCCAAAATATTTTAAATGAAATTTATAATTAAATTTCTATAAAACCATGTGTTGTTTCCAATCCGTGGTTTTTTTTCTCTTTGCATGAATTCACAAAACCATGTGTAGTTTTGTTTCTATTACTCCTTCCTCTGTAAATTCATTTTATCTTCATGTAAATTCCTTTTACCTTTGCAGAATATCTGGATGGTTTTGCAAAACCATGTGTTGATTTTTATGGTTGGGAGAGTATTCTCACTTTACTCTTTTACTTTCACCTGTACATTAATTTCATAAGAATTTTTCCCTTTTATTTAATTTCATGGAATCCGTGAATTTTATTTCATGTGTCACTATAAAACCATTTTACCTTTGGATCGCATTCCACAACCTATAGCTATATAATTTTACCTCAAGTATGGTTTCACCCGTAGCTCTAAAATATTACAGCATTCTCATATCTCTGTATTTCACTTGAAATTAATGTGGGAGTGACAGCTAGTAAAACCCGGTAAAAATAAAACTGCTCATTTCGCACTCATTTCTGGTGTTAAATGTCGGATGAGTTGGGGTGAGAAAAAGTAGTTTAACCATTCATTTGTTTCTTCGAATCTCGAGGTAAATAAAATGAAGGGGTTTAATTCTTAGTGTAAGGTGGGCCATAGGTTGAGTTTGCAAGGGGAAGAGGTAATATAGGTTTGCTGGGAGAAATTAATATAAAGTCCAAAACTTTATATTAATAGGGTTTTGTGAATTAAGGGGTAAAAAAGGTATTTAATTTTGGATAGTTTATAATGTGCGGGAATGAAGGGTTTAGCAAGGGAAAAGGGGTTTTTCAAAGGGGAAAAAAGGGGATTTTCAATGGGAAAAAGGTTTTTAGGAGGGGAAAAATATTAGGGAATGAAATGTAATGAAGGGTCAATGAAGGGAATTTGTAAATAAGGGGTAAGTTAGGAAACAAATAACATAGGGAATGAGTTTGAAGGGGAAAAATGAATGGATGGCAATCAATAAAATAGACATGTAAGGTGTTTAGTGAATGAGGGGAAATTAGTGAATGAGCTTTAATATTTAGAACTAAGATTACATAGAACTTTAGGGTAAATACCCAAAGTAATATATAACCTTTGTGAATGTCCTCTTTCTTTGATAATTCCTCCTGCACATGAAACATAGGATTTAAGCATGATGAAGGTGCATTTGAGCTAGCAACCTTATGCATTCCAAAACCTTTTACTCTTTTTCTTTAGTTTCCTAATTTTATTGTGCCTTCTTTGTTTACAGCAACTAACACCTAACATTTTATTTTCTTCTTTTTATGGGGTTCATTTCTTATATTATTTTTGATCTTTTTCTTTTATTACTCCTTTGATTTTTCTTTTAGGACTTCACCCTCTTTACATTTTTTATTTTTAATATGGGAAAACATTTTGTAGGAAGATTATGAATCCATAGGATTCAAGATTATGGATCCTATTATTATTGGAACCTAATAGGACCAAGCCAAAGCTTTTAAAATTTTGTGTGTTTTCCTTTGTCCTCATGCACTTTATCCCATTTCAAAACCTATGGATAATAATAGGATTCATAATATGGATATTTTTATTTTTAATATGGACTTCACCCTCTTTTTCTTTTAATAGTTCAAGATTATGAATCCTATTATTATTGGAACCTAATAGGACCAAGCCAGAGCTTTTGAAATTTTGTGTTTTCCTTTGTCCTCATGCACTTTATCCCATTTCAAAACCAAATCTCCAATTTCAAACTGTTTAGTTTTAACTGTATTTGAATGAAATGAAATTTTGATCAATTGTTTATGATGATTATGTACCATTTTAGCCTTTTCTCTTTCTTCTTCCATTTTAATTGTTTGAGACAATCTTGATTGTAATGAAGAAAAAGGTTGTTCGTTAATGAATTATACTAGGGCCATTGACGGAATAACTACGTTTAAAGGTAAAACTGCTTCCTTCCCATACACCAATCAAAAGGGAGGAGTTCCTATTGAATATTTTTTAGTTATCCTATTTTCCCATAATGCAAAAGTCAAAGCTTTGTGCCAATTCTTCTGGTTTTGATCAATGGTGCATTTAATTATTCTTATGATATTTTTATTTTTGGATTCTGCCAAACCATTTCCTTGAGGATAATAATTTGCAGAATATTTCAATTTAAACCCTCTCTTCAAAGAAAATTATGTCATGGTATTTCCAAAAAAAAGAAGATGCATTGTCAAATACTAAAGCATAGGGGACCCCAAACCTTGTGATGATAAATTGATCAATGAAATCAGTAATATTCTCATATTTGGTTGTCCTTAGAGTTATTTATTCTACCCACTTTGTAAAATAATCTGTAGCAGTCAATCTATATTTATCTTGCTTAGAAAAATGAGGAATGATGCACGAGCATGAGGCTCGAGGAGAAAAAGACTTCATTTTATTCCAAAAATACAAGAAAAGGAGTGGGTTCCTTTAGCTGGCAATTACTGTTTTGGTAGATAGGATTTGACTAATATTCAGGGATTTGAACTACTTGTATTTGATTGGATGTATTTAGTTTTTAGTTGAGGATTTTAGGGCAAATATCATGTAATAGGATTTTATCTAAAATTGGGCAAATTCGATCTATAGAATTTGATCAATTTGTTTGTATGAACGATATATATTTAAAATGTAAGTTTGAAATGTATCCAAAAGAGGAGGATTGGATGGAAAATTAATCAAATTGAAGATTATTGTATTTTCCTCTGTAGCAGAGTAATTATGTGCGAAATTTTCAAATCCTGGAGGTTTTGACTTTCATTCGAAATATTTCTGAATTGTTTAATTGAGATCGATTTTTGTTTAATCAATTTTGTGTGTAATGTAACCTTTAATTGTTTTGTTCACTGTGAAGTGGAATGAGTAGCTTGTATTGTTTTAATTAGAGGGATATAAATTGTTGATGCCTGCAAATTGTGTTTTTATGAGGAGTGTTAAATCTGGCGGCGTTAAGAACTGGGATTACTATAACGCGTAACAAGAAAGGAGGAAAGAACAGCATAACCACAAAGAAAGCTTTGTAGAATCGAACGACTATTGCAGCATTGATTGAGATCCAATGACAATCGTAGTATAAATTGCAGGGAAGTTAACAATTCAACCGGACCCAATGATTTATAAACTGGATTTAATCAATTTAGTTGATTTTCCAACATTTAATTGATCAGACGGCTTTCGCATGAGAGCTTGGAGATCTACCACTATCACAAATTTAGTTGCATGGAGTTTAATAGGAAAATTGGATGCAATATAATTATAGCCAAGGTTTTAATGAGGTTTGGACTCCATCACTAAATCAACGTTATGGGTGATTTTTACTATTGCTGCATTTTATATAAGTTATTCATTTATGCTTCCGCCACTTATGAAAATATTATAAATTGGGTTTTGCATAAGAAAATTAGAAGTTTAATGACTATTACTCCAAAGATAATTGAAGACATTCCACTAGAATTAGAAGACCTAGTTTCAATATTTGAAAGTTTATCCTTGACTCCTGCATCCAAACCACCATTAGTGGTATCAGAGCAACATTTAGACACTGATCAAGATCTCAAAGATCAGGAAAAGAAATCCAACATGGCTTACAGAGTTGGAAGAGGAGGTGGTGTTGGTTGAAGAAGAGGAAGATCAGTTGCAAATGCTGAAGTGATGGAAGTTATGCAACAGATGCAATCCAGATTAGAAGCAATGGAAATGGGAAATCAAAGAGATGCAGATGTCGGAGATGTCAGTGAACCTGAAGTTGAATCTGCAAAAGAGGGAAAACTTGCAGAAGTTACTCCTGAAATGAGATTTTTTAAATCAGTGTTGGGATCAACATCTAAACCCAGACTTGAGGTTTCAGTTTTTACGGGAAGCTTAAATCTAGAGCAATTAATATATTTGGTTAATGACATGGATAATTTCTTCGATTATGAAGAAATGGATGAACCAAAAAGAGTGAAATTTGTTGTCACAAAATTGAAAGGACATGCAGCGCTTTGGTGGGATGGAGTGCAGGTAGAAAGAAGGAGACTTGGTAAGCAGCCAATAAAGAGTTGGAACAGGATGGTAGAAAAGTTGAGAGGTAATTTTTTGCCAAGTTGTTATCAACTTTCATTATTTATACAAATGCAAAATCTTAGACAGAGATCAATGACAGTCAAAGAATACACAGAGGAATTTTACAAAGTGAACATAAGAGCAGGACAAATTCAAGATACAACAGAGAAGATTGCAAGATATAGTAATGGTCTCAGAATGGAGATACAAGATGAGATAAGTCTGTTGTCTCCTAAAACAATGGAAGAGGCTTATCAGATGGCCTTGAGGGCTGAAGAAAAACTCATAAGGAAGAAATCTGCCAGAAGTAGAGGTATTTTCCAAGGAAAAGGAAGTCAAGGTGGTAGAGGAAGATCTACAGCACCTAGAGAAGGAGCTAGCAGTAGCTCAAGTCAACATACATTCACAGAAGGTGATGCAAGTGGTAGAAGGAGTTTTTCCAGAGGAAGAGGAGGTAGAGGCAGAGGGAGAGAAATCATATGTTATAGATCTAATAAGCTTGGACATAGAGCTTATGAATGTCTATAGAATGTGGGGACAAATCAGAGAATTGTTATTAGAATGAGGAAGAAGCATAAAAAATGCCAGAAGCAGCAAAAGTGCCAGAAGCAGGGAATAAACCAGAGAAAGGAGAATCTTTGGTAGTTAACAAAGTTTTGTTAAAACCAACAAAAGAAGTTGTTGAACCGACACAGAGGAAAAATTTGTTTAGAAGTGTATGCAAAGTTCAAGGAAAATATTGTCAAATGGTAATTGATAGTGGCAGCATTGATAATTTGGTCTCTACAGAAGTGGTGGAAAAATTGAAATTGAAGACAAAGAAACATCCAACACCCTACAAGGTGTCATGGCTTCAGAAAGGATATCAGCTGTTAGTGAATGAACAGTGTGAAGTGGAATTCCAGCTGGGAAGCTACAAAGACAAAATTATGTGTGATGTGATGCTTATGGATGTATTTCACATATTCCTGGGTAGACCTTGGAAGTATGACAAAGAAGCTATGCATGATGGGAAAAATAATACATACAAGTTTTGTAAAGATGGTATCAATCATACATTTTTGCCGATAGAAGAAGAAGATGCATCAAAAATAAGATCTGATTCGAAAGATTTGTTAGTAAGTGGAAAAGAATATCTGCAGAAAATTGAAGATGATGAGGTAAATTTTGCATTAATTTGCAAACCCAAGGTAGTAATTACTTCCACTAAAATTTTTGATTTACCAATTGAAATTCAAGAGATACTGGAAAATTATTGTGATACCACTGTAGATGATTTGTCGGATGAATTACCACCTATTAGGAAAATCAGCCATCATATAGATTTGATTCCAGGAGAAAATTTGCCAAATAAAGCAGCATACAGGATGACTCCCATATAAAATGAAGAAATCAAGAAGTATGTGCAGGAGTTGTTAGATAAAGAACTGATCAGAGAAAGTTTGATCCCTTGTGCAGTGCCAACAGTGTTGAGTCCAAAAAAAGATGGAGGCTGGAGAATGTGCACTGATTCAAGAGCAATCAACAAAATAACAATCAGGTATAGATTTTCTTTACCCAGAATTGAAGATTTGATGGATTGTTTAAGTGGGGCAAGATATTTTACAAAACTGTATTGAAAGAGTGGCTATCATCAAATTAGGATAAGGGAAGGAGATGAATGGAAATCAACCTTTAAATAAAATGAAGGATTGTGTGAATGGATGGTAATGCCGTTTGGATTATCAAATGCTCCTAGTACATTTATGAGGTTTATGAATGAAGTGTTGAAGGAATTTATTGGTAAATTTGTAATAGTAAATCTGGATGATATATTAATTTACAGCAAGTCTAAATAAGAACACCTGAGACATATGAATTATGTCTTAAGGAAGTTACATCAGGAAAAGTTGCTGGTAAATTTTAAAAAATGTTCATTCATGAAGGAAGAGTTGATATATTTAGGCTTTGTTGTTTCTTCTGATGGATTGAAGATGGATCCAGAGAAGATAAAGGTAATCATAGAATGGCCTTCACCTAAGAGTGTTTTTGAGTTAAGAAGCTTCCATGGTCTTGCTAGTTTTTATAGAAAATTCATAAGGAATTTTAGTAAGATCAATGCTCCTATTATTGAAACCATAAAGAAGGAAAAAAAACCATTTAAATGGACTGATGAAGTAGAGAAAACTTTCCAGTTGTTGAAACAAAAGATAACAGAAAAACCCATCTTAGTTTTGCCTGATTTTAACAAACCTTTTCAAGTGAAATGTGATGCCAGTGGAGAAGCTATTGGAGCTGTGTTAAGTCAATAAGATAGGCCTGTAGCTTATTTCAGTGAAAACTGAATGAGACAAGAGGGAAATATTCTTCTTATGATAAGGAATTTTATGCAGTTGTGCAGTCATTAAAGAAGTGGAGACATTACTTGATGTCTAAAGAGTTTGTGCTTTATTTAGATAATCATGCATTGCAGTACATTATGCAGCAGCCAAAACTAAATCAAAAACATGCAAAATGGGTAGAGTATCTTCAAAGTTTCAATTTCGTATTGAAACATATAACTGGCCAAGCAAACAAAGTAGCAAATGCCTTAAGTAGAAAGAGCATTTTAGTTCAAGAAAGTCAAATTAAAGTGTTGGGTTTTGATTTTCTTAAATAATTGTATAAAACAGATTTGGATTTTAAAGAGGCATTTGAAGCATGCAGTAATCTTGTTTTGTTGGACAGAAGTAAGTGGTTGGATTCTTTCTTGTAAGAAGGCTTGTTATTTAAAAGAAATCAGTTGTGCATACCAAATTGTTCTATGAGAGAAAATTTAATTAAGGAGAAACATAGTGGTGGTCTTGGAGGACATTTTGGTGCTGACAAGACTTATGAACAACTAAGTCATTTTTATTTTTGGCGAAAGATGAGAACTGAAGTGGAGAATTATGTGCGGAATTGTAAAGTTTTTCAGTATGCAAAAGGAAGGAGTCAAAACACAGATTTGTATGTTCCATTAGCTATTCCAGATAGACCTTGGGATATGGTAAGTATGGATTTTGTTTTAGGTTTACTTCAAACACAGAGAGGGAATGATGAAATCTATGTTGTAGTTGACAGATTTTCTAAAATGGCACATTTTATCCCATGTTATAAAACCAGTGATGCTACTCATGTTGCTAATTTATTTTTCAAAGAGATTGTAAGATTACATGGGTTACCTAAAAGCATTGTCTCTGATAGGGACACTAGATTTGTTGGTCATTTTTGGAGGACATTATGGAAAAAGCTTTCTACTAAACTAAGTTTTAGCTCAGCTTATCACCCTCAGTCTGATGGATAGACTAAGGTGGTGAATAGAAGCTTGGGTAATCTTTTGAGAAGTCTTGCAGGTGAACATCCTAAACAATGGGATCAGATTTTTGCACAGGCTGAATATGCTTATAATGACTCTCCTAACAGGAGTACAGGGCAGAGTCCATTCCATATAGTTTATGGAATGCACTCAAGAGGAGTGTATGAATTAAGGAATTTGGGAAAAGTAGAGATGAGAAGTGTTGATGGAGAAGAGTTTGCTTCAGAAATTAGAGCAATACATGAATAGGTAAAACAGTAGTTACAGGAGAGAAACATCAAATACAAAAGAAAAGCAGATTTGAAGAAAAGAGAAGTTAATTTTGAGGTTGGAGATTTGGTTCTAACACACCTGAGGAAGGAAATATTTCCAAAAAGGGCATATAACAAATTGAAATTTGACAAAATTGGGACATGCAGAGTATTGAGAAAATTTCTGCAAATGCATATGAAATTGAATTACCCCCTGACATTGGAATATCTCCAATTTTCAATGTTGCTGATTTGTACATGTATGAGGATGGAGACACAGGTGATAAAGTTGAAGGCAAAGAAGAAATTGATTGGTTGAGATAGTTACCCACAACAAAAACATTGCAGCCAGAGAAGATTTTAGACAAAATATTGTCTAAGAAGACAAGAGGACGAGAATACTTTGAGTATTTGATCAAGTGGAAAGATCAACCAGCTGCAGAAGCTACTTGGATGACAGATACCATGCTACAGAAATTGGGCAGTTCTGTGGAGGAGCTCATGGATAGGATCCCATGAAGAATTTTGTCCTCAGGAGTCTGATGTAGGAGCATGAGGCTCGAGGAGAAAAAGACTTCATTTTATTCCAAAAATACAAAAAAAATTTACAAGCAAAGGAGTGGGTTCCTTTAGCTGGCAATTACTTTTTTGGTAGATAGGATTTGACCAATATTCAGGGATTTGAACTACTTGTATTTGACTCAATGTATTTAGTTTTTAGTTGAGGATTTTAGGGAAAGTATCATGTAATAGGATTTTATCTAAAATTGGGCAAATTCGGTCCATAGAATTTGATCAATTTGTTTGTATGAACGATATATATTTAAAATGTAAGTTTGAAATGTATTCAAAAGAGGAGGATTGGATGGAAAATTAATCAAATTGAAAATTATTGTATTTTCCTCTGTAGCAGAGTAATTGTGTGTGAAATTTCCAAATCCTCGAGGTTTTGAATTTCATTTGAAATATTTCTGAATTGTTTAATTCAGATCGGTTTTTGTTTAATCGATTTTGTGTGTAATGTAACCTTTAATTGCTGCGTTCACTGTGAAGTGGAATGAGTAGCTTGTATTGTTTTAATTAGAGGGATATAAATTTTTGATGCCTGCAAATTGTGTTTTTATGAGGAGTGTTAAATCTGGTAGTGTTAAGAACTGGGATTACTATAACGCGTAAGAAGAAAAGGAGGAAAGAACAGCAGAACCACAAAGAAAGCTTTGTAGAATAGAACGGATATTGCAACGTTGATTGAGATCCAACGAAAATCACAATATAAATTGTAGGGAAGTTAATAATTCAATCGGACCCAATGATTTATAAACTAGATTTAATCAATTTAGTTGATTGTCCAGCATTTAATTGATCGAACGGATTTCAGATGAGAGCTTGGAGATATACCACTATCGCAAATTTAGTTGCATGGAGTTTAATAAGAAAATTGGATGCGATAGAATTATAGCCAAGGTTTTAATGAGGTTTGGAATCCGTCACTAAATCAATGTTATGGGTAATTTTTACTATTGCTGCATTTTATATAAGTTATTCATTTATGATTCCGCCACTTATGAAAAGATTATAAAGTGGGTCTTTTAATACGTTTTGGGTTTTGCATAAGAAAATTAGAATTTTAATGACTGATACTCCAAAGATAATTGAAGACATTCCACCTGAATTAGAAGACATAGTTTCAAGATTTGAAATTTTATCCTTGAATCCTGCATCCAGACCACCAAGGAATGATCTCACCTATAATATCCAGTCCCCATTGTTTGAAAGGTTGTTCCATATTGACTAGTTGAAGTGACATTGAGGCTTTTATTTTTCTTCCTACCATAGTTTGAAAATTTTTACAATTTATGACATAACTCTGTGCAAATTTGAATAATGTTGGCCAATAATAAACTACATGTAAAATTTTATGGCCTGTGGTATCTCCACCAAAATTTCCACCTGTTGGTCTGTCATGAAGTTCCTGAAGCACATTAAGTATTTCAATTTTCTCAAGACATCTGAGTAAAACAGAATCGTAATTTTTTTTGAATAATACATCAATGACTAATTGATATTGATTAGCCTTCAATCTTAATGCTCGTTTTCTTTTGGAATCTAAATTAAGTGGCGCATAATCATTCTTTAGATAAAAGATTAAATCAACATATTGAGATTGAGGGTTAATATTGATTACCTCGGTGAACTATTCAACAATAGTAGTTACCTCATCAAGTCATGCATCATTCATTCCTGTAATCAATCTGCAAAACCCCTGTCCTTTGACAATTTTAGAAGGTTTAATTTCTAAGTCGTATTCTTGCATGGTTGTTACCCAATTGGCTCTCTTTTCTCCTAGTTTCTTCTGTATAAGTACTTGTTTGACTTATGAGAAAGGAACCATTACTTTGACATGTGCTTTTAGAAGAAAAGAGTGAAAATATTTCACCGCTTCATAAACTGCAAATGCTTGTTTTTCGACTCCTGTATAGTTCAATTTGGCTCCTTGAAAATTAGAACTAAAAAAGGAAATTGGAATTTCAATCTTTTATCATTTGTTTAAGTTAATACTATGGCATATGATAGATCTGAAATGAAAGTATATAGAATGAAATCATTTATAAAAATTGGAGTTGAGAGAGAGGGAGCATCAATGATTGCTTGTTTAATAGTTTGAAATGTTTCCTTTTCCTGTTCTCCCCATTTAAACAATTCATCTTTCTTTATCATCTTTTGAAATGGAAAGACAATATGTTAAAAATCTGGAATGAATCTTTTTACAAAGTTTTTCTGTCCTAAAAAGGACTGCATTGATTTTTTTTATGTGGTAGTGGAATTTATGAAATTGTTTTAATACTTTCAGGATCAATACCAATTCCATTTTTCGAGACAATAAAACCAAGAAGTTTACCTTCACTTAAAGCAATAATTGACTTCTTTGGATTAAGAGAAATCCCATATCTTCTGCATCTTTCAAAAAGCTGCTTTAAGTCATGCAAATGATTATTTATCTTCTTTGAGTATATGGTTATATCATCAAGATATACGACCACGATTTGATTTATCAATTCTTTAAAAGAAATATCCATGGCCCTCTGAAAAGTTGCTCCTGGATTCATTAATTGAAATGGCATCTTTTGGTATGCATAGGTTCCCCAATTTTTTATGAATGTAGTTTTTAAACGATCGTCTGGATGAACCAAAATTTGGTTATATCCTGAAAATCCATCTAAAAAGGACATTAATTCTGAACCTGCTACTGACTGTAAAACTTGGTCCATTGATGGTAAAGGAAAATTATCCTTTTGACATGCTTTGTTTAGATTTATAAAGTCAATACAAATATGGATACCACCATTCTTTTTCCTTACAGGTAATAGATTAGAAACCCATTTCGAATGTCTACAAGAAAAATAATTTTAGCTTTCAAAAGTTTGTTTAACTCATTTTTTATTTGAGTTTCAAAATTTGGATGTATCTTTCTAAGCTTCTACTGGATGAGTTGAACATCAGGTACCATAGGAATAATATGTTGAATGATATATGGGTTGTAGGTTTTAAGATCTTCATAATTCCATGCAAAAATATCTTTGTGTTTCCTTAATAAGGAAATGAATGCATTTCTTTCTTCAGATGAAAGGGTAAGCCCTAGATTTATATCTTGATGTTCTTTATCAAATCCTAAATTAGCTAATTCAAACTTCAAAGTAGAACATTGTAGTTTGCAATTGTTGATTTTTTTGAATATGTCTTTTAAATCGTATAAATCTTAAAGTTTTACCACAGACTTTGGTAAAAGATTCTTATCAGCTTGTTTCTTCATTTTATTATCATTTTCATCTTCATCTATAATTTTATCATCATATGATTTTTTAGAAGTGAGAAAACGTAAAATGTCACCATTGTCACTGAAGACTCGCCAATTAGTAACATCATCTGGCACAGATGGACGAAAAATCAATTCGATAGTGAATCTATCAGGACTAAAATCTTCAGGTGGAACTAGCTTGGATGCAACTTTAGCCAAAAGATCGGCATTGGCATTTTTTGATCTAGGAATAGGAGAAATATTGAATGCTAAAAAATGAGATGTGAGGTCTTGAACCAGAGATTGATAATGTTTCAAGTGAATTGAGAGACAATGAATAGTGTTTCGTACTTGTCTTACGAAAATTTATGAATCTCCAAATACCTGAATATATTGTATATCAATACTTATTGCTTTACAAATACCTTGAACTAAAGCTTCATATTCAGCAATATTGTTAGTGCATTCAAACTCAAGTCTACAAGCTAGCATAATTTTTTCACCTTTTGGATTTACAAGTACACATCCTGCTCCTGCACCATCATTGGATCTTGATCCATCAAAGAAAATTTTCCAAAAAGGAGAATGGATTATTGTTTCTTCTTCGAAATTTAAGCATCTAGACAAATTATTTTGGGAAATTTTTTCTATTTGTGAATTAACAGAATCAATCAAAAAATGTGAACTTTTAGCATCAAAATTACCCAAAAATGAATCTGAAGAATAATTACCCAAATATTATTATTGAATGTTATGGGTTCCTTTTCTTCTCCAAGATCTATAACTTAGTATTTCATATGATTTTCACGATAAACTCTGATTTGGTTGGGTTTTCCATTATATGGAAGCCACATGTGAGACCAGTCCGTTGCAAAATATCCACGTAACTTCTCAGACTAGTCTCTGCTAAGAACTAAACCATAGAATTCAGGGATATTGACAATCAGTATATCGATAATTTGAGCGAATTTTGGATTTGATGAAAATCGAATACTTACCGAGTTGATCTCTCCTAAGACCATAAATTTTGTTCTATCCAATTGAACTATGCTAACTGATGATTTCTGGGGTGTGATATTTAACTTCTCGCAAATTGAATATGGCATAATATTGGATGACGCTCCATAATCAATCAAACAATTATGAATATTTCTATTGTATATTTCATAAGTTAAGAGGAAAGGAGGTGTATGAGAATTGGACCTATCACCAATCAAATTAGCATCTAAAGAATTTTCTTTGTTTGAATTTTCAATTAGAGGCTTCCCTATCCCAATAACAGCTTTAGAAATAACAGTTGAAGGAAGAGGAGATGTAGTAACTGCATTCAAATATTTCAATAAAATATTATTTTGTTGATTTAATTTGCTAACTTCGTGAAGAGAAATATTGGCTTTAATATTTTTCATATCCTCAACAATATTGTATTCAATAGTATCATATACTACCAAAGATTTAGATTGAGGATTGGGTACAGATTTACTGGGTCGAGATTCAGTAATAACTTGCTAAGATGGTTCGACCGGTGGTTTTTTATTAACGAGTTTATCTTTAGAAATAGAAGTTGGTACCTTCTACCTCTGAATTGATTGATTTAGTTCAGCAAAAGCCTTACTTCTGGTGCTAACATGCATTGCTTCAAACTCTATCTCCTCATTAGACGTATTTAAGACAAAGTCCCATAATCCATGTAATTATGCTACTTTTTCATCTTGAGATTCATTAGCAGAAGCTGTAGTTTCTTCTTATTATTCTTCTTCAGATTCAACATTAGAAATGATATTAGGAGGTTGTGATATAGATGGCTAATTTTTTCTAAATGATCTAAAGGGTTTTTTAGTAGAATTCTTAGTAACTTGTTTTTATTTCAACCATTTCATTTGACATGGTCTTCAGGACCTTTTTCAATCCTTCAAGATCGAAAGGATATTTGGGATTTTTCTTCTTTTGATCATATTTGAATGTTACTTTTTAGATTTTTTGTCTTCTAACTTAATTTTCTTTTCTAAAGCTACGATTATTCTTTCTACAAACAAGGCTTCCTTCATAGTTTCTACAAGGGTAGGCTTATTGGCTCTATCTATGAAAATTGCTATATTAGAAGGAAGACAATATATGTACCACTCTATTTGTACATCCAATCCTGGTCGAGAGGCAGCTGGAATTTTATTCAATAACTTGTTAAACTTGGAGTTGAAACCTTTGATCTTTTCATTTAAACTAGTTTTTAAATTAAAAATATCATTGATTAAGGATGAAATTTCCCTATCATCACCATATTTAGAAAGAAATAAGTCTTGAAAAGTATTCCAGTCTCCTATTGAACCGGAAGAGAGGGAAAAATACCAGGATCCTGTAGATCTTTGAAAAGTATAAGGAAACAATCTTACTACAACATCTTCATGTTGCATACTGTGGAGACTCATAGCCGACATAAAATTATTGAGATGTTCTTCAACATGAAGACCATCATCTAGATTATATTTTGGTAACCATTTTTCTGGAAGATCAAGGAGAGGATGTAAATTTTGCATTTGCACAGATCCCAGATTAACCCATGGTAGATTGGCCATTGTTTGAGTTGGTGCTTGAGAAAATGAGCTAGTAGGTCTAGAAGAATATGCGGATGGAGAATAACTTACTACTAGACTAGTACTACTTACAATAACACTGTTTGTTTGAGTAGAAATGGGTTGATGGAAAGAAATGGGTCGATTAGAAGAGATGGTGGAAGTAAATGGAAATGAAGATGGTGTGATCTCACTGATACCCGATTGAGATGCTGATGTGGTTTCTTTCTTACGATGAGATAAAATAGGAAACTCGAAAGGATTTATCCCAAGTTTTTCACTTTGTGATTGAGTTAACACACCAGTACTTCGAAATTTAGATGTAATACTTTCTTCACAAACTTCTAGTTTGGTTACTTTATCTCGAGATATAGATATTTGTTCTAATCTTTCAATTAAATACTGAACTTCAGGATATTCAAGAATATGTTCTGAAGAAGGTCTACGAGGTAATGTTTCAAGAGATATAATAAATGGTTCTACAACTTTATGTTTATGACTAGGAGATAGTGAACAAGATCTAGAAGCCATAGAAACTTTGGAGGGATTTTGACTCTTATGTTGGTTTTTCAATTGAGGTTCAGCTTTATATGCCATACATAGTCGGATGCCCTCCTTCTATCGCCAAAAATGTTGAAGGATGGAGAGTTACTTCCTCAACATTAGGGATTCCACCCGGTTGGGAGGTTAGTGCAACTCCTTGCTACTCCTTTTCCGTTGAAATAGTGGGTCCGACTGGGGATATAGGGACTAGTTTCCTGTATAAAAATGAGTTTGTAACAATTGCATAAAATCAACATGAATGGAGTGATCTATTCTACTGATAACATAAATAAAACTAATTCTAACTACTTCCCGGGATGGATCGATTTATATGATTACAGAGTAAGATTTCATAAGTATGAAACAATATAGATCATTTGCATACTAAAATGAATATAAGAACATTAAAGAAACTAAATCAATGTAATTGCTTTAGTTTATGGAGAAAATTAATCATATAACAACTTTGAAAGTCACTTGTCTAACAGCATATCATTCAATACATTTTATCAATAGTAATAAGAATATATATAATTTCAATGCTTATCAGAAAGAGACAAATATATAGAAACAAGTTTTCTATAATCTCAGAAACATAAAACAATTAATACACAGATAATAGTACCTGTTGCATGACAATTTGCAATATATCTATCCATTATATAACATATTTCTCAACCTCGTACATCGGCATTTCGTCATTTCGCATATCAGTGTTTCGAAGATTCACTTATCGGTGTTTTCTTGTTTCAATGATTTATACTTCGGCAATTTCTTTCCCACTCCTTGTACTCTTAATCAATTATGGTTTCCTAGGGGCACATTTTCATGATTTTCTTATGTTTTTTATGAAAAAACAAAACTTAATCTAATAGGTTGAAATTTCTAGGTTATAAAATTGATTTAACCTTAAGAATTATTTTAAAAGGGTCCCCATTGTTCTTTCTATACTATTTATCTAGAAAAATGGGGGGTTGTCGTAATACTACAAAAACAACACAAATTTTTATCTAGTGAAAGCCTCAGCAAAAAATCCCACTATCTGTATATTTCATTAAGTCCCACTATATGGAGGAATTGAGCCCCCATTAATTAGGAAATTCCCAAGAATTGATTGCACAATTAATCTAAGGCGTCCTGTTGACCTCATGCATGACCGATACAATTTTCTAATTATACAACTGATAGTTCTCTTCCCTTTAACTCTAATATGAATTGTGCCTTCCTTAGAACTGACATGAAACAACTATTTATAGAAAATTATCGTTATCTTATTTATTACTTCATGTGAATTAAATAATATTTAATTCACTGGACCTATCACTAGCTCATCAGTCAGTTAGAACTAGTTAAACTGATTTTAACTAAAATAATTGAGTTAACTAATTACATCTCAAAATAAACTGTAACTGGACCCCGTAAAACTTAGAGAGAACTCTAGATGTCTCCAGTTTTACCCCCAACTCGAATTGATTGAGCTAGATAAGTCTTCTTGACTCAGTTAACTTGTACAAACTGCCATGTGATGTGGAATTGCAATTTCCTTCTAATTTAATTAAGGGAAAATTAAATTAGAAGCCTTTCTTGTTGCCAATTTCAACACTGCCCCTCTGCAACAAGAAAGGTATTTTCTGCTACCACGATTTTTCTTCTGTGGAACTCGAATTTGCTTCTTGACTATAAGGGTGAGAATGTAACTTCCTATCTCACTAGAATTCAGGAAGTTTGTGATGAGCTAGTAGTTGTTGGAGAGAATCTAGTGGAAAGAGAGCTAGTGTGTGTGGCTCTGAATGGGTTTACCAAGGATTATCATACTTTCAGTCAAAGTATTATTGGATGAGATACACTACCGAATTGGGAACTTGTATGGAATGAATTTACTTAAGAGGAGCTAAGGCTCAGACTAGTTGAATATTTTAACGCTAGTGGCAAGGGTTCCAAAGGTGATAAGGAAGAAGAAAATATTTCTCTTATAGGTAAAGGCAGTGGGAAGATCTAGAAAATTAAAAATAATGACAAAAAGAATAAGGATCTAAGTAATATTAAGTGCTTCCATTTCCATGAGTTTGGGCACTTTTCTTATAAGTTTCCTCACCAGAAGAAGAAGGGGTTGAATAAGGAGCATGTAACTAAATCACTTGAGGTAGATGAGCTTTCCTCTCAGTTTGAGAAGGATTTCTCATTGATATCTTGCATGGAAATATCAGTAGGGAGAAGAATTTAGTATATTTATTTAGGAGCCTCTTTCCATCTTGTTAGCACTCCACCAGTTCTCTAAAGGCTGAGAAGGAGACCAGCAAAGGTAACCGTAGACCACTTTTACCTAGTAGCTAGCCCTACTAGGCTGAGAGGGCTCTCTCAATGAGATCACAACAAATTTTACTAGATCATGAAATATTTTAGGCTAGGTATGAATATTAGGGTTTGATTTTATGTTGAAGGTTTGTTTTGGATGGTAAATTAAGTCTAGGAAAAAATAGGTCAGGGCTTTGAAAATGAGATTTACAGAGATGTAATGGGGCAAGGTATGCACACATTTTAGAACTTTAAAGGTATCTTGGTGAATATGGTATATTGATAGAGTTTCAAAACGAGCATGCATATCATGAATTCATTTACATAAGAAGAAAATGAACATAAATGTGAAAGCTTCTCCAAAACAGGGCATTGAATCAATGAATTTTACTTACCAAACTTAGAAATAAATCACATAAGACATGAAAATGGAAATATAAGGCATAATACATTAAAACATATGATCACAGAAGAAGAAACACTGCTAAAGCACATACTACATGAATCCCGCCACAATTGCTGCAAAATTTGTCTATTAGTTCCTGCCAAATTCATGAATTACACTAGTGTTCCAAGCTAAATCCAAAAACATACAACCTTTGAAACTGATTAAAAACTACCTCATATAGCCATTGAGGTCGAAATACTCCCTTGGAGATCGAATTTCTAACAATAAAAGTCAAATACTTGCGTCTATCCAAAGTCTGCTACACACTTGGGAGGTTACTCAACCAATTCCTCTTTTTCCTAACCATCATGAGACATATCCTCAAATAAATAAATGGAGGATAAGACACCTATTCAAATTGATTTAACCATTTACATTTAAATTTTTACCTTTACATTCATCTACATTCATTTAAATTGGAGAAAATTACACAGTGAAAATTTTATAAAAATCTCAGAAAATTGCAAATGCACAGTGCCATCTTGGGGGCCATTTTTAGGCACTTTCCTGAAGTCAAAATTGAAATATGAAAGACTGTTAAAATAGACCTGTCTGTCTAGTTTCCATAAATTCTTTAATTTTTTAAAATTACCCATGGGACGGCCTTAAAAAACTCCTCCTCCCAAGGTGTCTCCAGAAGCGTAACGCTAGTAAAAAAGAGGGGCAAAATGTCGATTTTTGACCCATTTTTCTAGAAATGTCAACCATTTATTATTTGGAGCTCCAAGGAAAAAGTGCAGCGCCAAGGCGGTGCACTTCAAGACCTAGTGAAATTTGCCAAACTTTTTGGGTTTCCTAGAAACATAGGCCTCCACGATGGAGAGATATCTCACTAACCATGACACTTTTTTCAAAAATGAGAGAGGTTTTGGTTCTTTGGCATGTCATGAACAATAATCTCGTCCATTTTCCCTGTATGCTTCACGGATTGTCCATAATATTCTCTGCAAAAAGGCGACTTAAACAGGACATTGCACAGTCAGAAAAATAGGTCGTGAATATGTGAATGGATATCTCATTATGTAATAACTATGTAAAATATAAAGTTTTTTATTGTACTTTGTTATCTTTGGAACAAAAAACTCCTCCAGTTTCCCAAAATTCAACTTTTTTTGGCCACAATATTTTCTGCAAAAATAAGACTTAACGGGACATTTCTGGAAAATGTGCCTTCAAAGATATTTTCAAGTTTCCCAATTTTTCTCCAAATTTCCTCAAAACTAATCCATAATTGCTTCATGGAGACTTGATATGGTATGAAATTCTATAAGGGAAGCATTAGTAAGGAAATAACTTACCCTTTTCCTTTTTACTAATTAGGTTTTCCTTTGTACTGTGATTTCAAGTCGGGTTTGTACTGCTCAAGGTCTAGGTTCATGCCTTTGAACCAATACTCACCATGGTTTTCTATCCCTGAAGCATGAAATATGGCATAAAATGAGAATATGAAATCAACCCCTGCTATGGTATCCTTTTCTCATTTCAAAGTGATGGTAAACATATATGTGAGCTGCTCGTGAAAACCTACCTCCTGCACTCTTCGACCAAACCCTAAGCAATTGACATCTTCAAAGCACTTTTTGATGAATGAAGAGGAAGTGATTCCATTTCAGTTTGAGGGCTAAAACCTCAGTATATTTCCCCCTTTTTTATAATTTCTTTTCTCTGATGGTGACGAATCAACTTCCTTGATGAAAATCTAGATGATAGACAAGCAAAAACAGTGAAGTTTTTTGCTATGAAGGAATGAGGTGGTATGATGGAATTGGAAGTTGCCTAAATTTTTAAGGAAATTTAGGGGATTTAGGGGATAGGGGATGAGTTTAGTGAATTGGGGAAGCAGGAAATTTGGGAAATGATTGAGGGGAGTGGGTTGAAAAATCCTAAACACAATCCTACCCTAGAAATGAAATACATAGGGTAGATTAGGGTTTGTAGGGAAATGATAGAAAATAAATGGAAATGGATTTGTGATGGATGGAGGTGATGTATAAACTGTAAACAAATATGTAGGGATAAGGAAATTAGGGTTTAAAATATCAATCCATTATTTGGATACCAACATCGTGAAATTCATGCAAACCCTAGGAGACTAAGCTTGTGGTCAATTTCTTGGCATTAAAAGCAAAGGAGGGTGTGAAAATGAGTAAAATTACTTGTAATAGAGCTTGGAGGTGGAAAAATCTGGAGTGGACCTTTGAAAAGCTTAATTTGGTGGTCAATTTTAAAATTTGGACAACTCTTCCCCATGCACAGCGCAGAACACCGGTGCGCAGCGTAGGCTTTCTATGCGCAGCGCCGTCCTCCAAAAGTGCAACGCAGTCTCTGTATGCACAGTGCTAACCAATTTTTCCCAATCTGAGGTAAAAAACCAATGTTTTCTTTCCAAATGAAGGATGAGCGCGATAATGAGAGGTAATAAGAGTGAAAATGAAATGAGCTTGTGTCTTTTTGGCTCTTTTATAAACTTGAAATGACTTCCTTTTGAGGGATAATGGGCCCCACATGTTTTTTTCTGGCATGTATTTCATGTTTTGAACTTTGTAACCTTTGGAATTTGTAACCTTGAAATTTTTGTGGCTTCTTTTGAACATTGAATCTCTTTGGAACTTTGAACTGCAACTTTTAGGAACATGGAGTACTTATTACATATAGAAACATAAAATCACATTTTGAAATAAAAAATTATTGAAGAAAGTTTCCTATTACCACTCCTCTATTTTGGCATCTTTTATGCATGAAATGACAGATTTGGTGACTGAAACCCTAATGACCTAATGGAGACACTAAACTGAATGAAATCATGGTGATGATGATTGAAATGATGATAACAATCTCTGAATGATGATACACTCAGCTGAGTGATGACATGGACCAACAATTTTTTTTTAAAAATGAAGGATTGGAAAATAGTCCTAAACCTAATACCCAGTAACCAAATTTTTTCTTGAAGACATAATGAAATGACAAAAATTTGACTATGAGACCCTAACAGAACATGATAAGAGTCCATTAATCACTGGTGACATGATGTAAAGGCTGACACTAACATTGGTTCCAGTTAGGGATGGCAGCTCCTTGGAGGTGTCAAGAACACCATAGACCAATTAGCCTAACCATTGGGCATGGAGTCAAAAGTTAAAAACCAAACTGAAAACTAAAAACTTAACATGATAAACTGACTGACTCCGACTAAAATAAAAACTTACAAAACTTATTGATGGCATCATGTCACTGAGACTTGAGAGCTTAAAATCTTAATGACAACCACCTACCTATTGAAGACATATGTACAATCATGTGAAGTGATCCTTCCAATGTAAACATTCCAGTAGATGGCTACTTACTTGAATTCTGCTCTCTTTTTTCTGGAGCAGGCAAAAATAATAATAATAATAATAATAATAATAAATAAATAAAATAAAAATAAAAACTAGGCCACTCCAAGTGTCCACTCAGCGTGTGCTTCTGGTCCATGAAAGCAAGAAAATACATCTTCCCTGCTAACCATAGCAAATTAGTAAAAGTATCTTCAAAAATATGAAATGTTACCTTGTCTTGATATCCAGGAAAAACAAAATCACACCCTTCATTTTGATATGAAAGAACAATTTATTTTTTATCCATAGGAAGGCATAGGGAAGTATGACCTTCTGCTGCCTGAGTGTTGGTTGTAAATTCCTGAAACACAAGAAACTTTGACTCTATCTCTTGCACACTGTCTATCTTAGGTTCATACTCCTCAAATTAATAGTCTAAATCATCCTTGAACAGGAAACATTCTTTAAGATTGTCAAATATGATAACCCTATCCTCTTGAAGAAAGACAACAGTCTCTGTTAGTTGATCTCCTTGCAGGAAATCATCATCACAAATTGGCTTACTCTCAACAATTTCCTGTATAGTTTCATAAATTTCATGACTACCATAATTTAAGCTTAGATTTTCATTTTCAATAATGGAAGAAGTTTCAATCACACATTCTTGACTATATGAACACTGCAAACCTGCATTAGCTTGGGCTGTAACATGAATTTTCAGGAGTTGATCTATCTCATCTTCAGAAAGAGCAGAAAACTAAGTTTTATAGCAGATGCATTTCTCTTTTTTGGTCTGAGTTTGTTCCATAAAAGGAGGAAACTACTATTTCTTTTTTGGAGGAAAAATCATAAAGGGCTTCTATGATCTCATCATCTAGACACTCTTCATCCCCATACAAATTTTCAAGAAACTTAATGAAATTTTCAAAGATCTCACAACAACTATGAATCATCGACAAGGAAGAATTAGAGATTTGATAATGTTGAAAGAAAACTAAATGAAATTCCTTTAGAGAATATAAACTAGTATATGGCTGACTCTCATACCATGATCTTGATTTTTCCTCCAAGGTAGCCATGAACATTTTCATCAGACAATCTTCAAGAAACTCAATCTTTAGCCTGTGAATATGAAAATGAAATTTGACCAAATACAAACTAGCATCTTATCCATCGTGACCTTTAAATTTTGGTAGTCTTGTATGCCAATCTATACAAGGAATCTGATTCGGAAAAATAGGAATATGACATTGATTCATAGGAGCATACCTTCGAGCAGTTTAATCCATCTTGAAAACAATGAAGTCACTAAGAAGTTCTTCAGACTACTGGTTCTTGAAAAATGGAGTCGCCATGAAAAATTTGAACCTTTGGATTCTTCGACACTGGAGTCTTCAGGTGAAAGATGCACAACCTTCTTGTGCATGATCATTGTTCACCATCAGCAATCAGATCTGATCCTTTTCATTCTTTCCCGGGGAAGATCTGTCACCTTGCTCCCTGACAACGGTGCCAAGATGTTAGCACTCCACCAGTTCTCTCAAGGCTGAGAAGGAGACCAGCAAAGGTAACCACATACCACTTTGACCTAGTAGCTAGCCCTACTAGGCTGAGAGGGCTCTCTCAATAAGATCATGACCAAATTGAATAGATCATGAAAGATTTCAGGCTAGGTATGCAGATTAGGGTTTGATTTTATTTTGAAGGTTTGTGTTGGATGGTGAATTAAGTCTAGGAAAACTTAGGTCAGGGCTATGAAAATCAGATTTGAAGAGATGTAATGGGGCAAGGTAGGCACACACTTTAGCACTTTAAAAGTATCTTGGTAAATATGGTAGATTGATAGAATTTCAAAATGAGCATCAATATCATGAATTCATTTATATCAGAAGAAAATGAACATAAATGTGAAAGTTTCTCCAAAATAGGGCTTTGAATCAATGAATTCTGCTTATCAAACTTAGAAATCAATCACATAAGACATTAAAATGGAAATGGAAGGTACAATACATTCAAACATATGATCACAGAAGAAGAAACACTGGTAAATCACATACCACATGAATCCCACCACAATAGTTGGAAATTATGTCTATTAGTTCCTGCCAATTTCACAAAGTACACTAGTGTTCCAAGCTAAATTCCATAGCATCCAACTTTTGAAACTAATTAAAACTACCTCATATAGCCATTGAGGTCGAAATCCTCCCTTGGAGGTGGAATTTCTATCAATAAAATTCAAATACATACATCTATCCAAAGTGTGCTACACACTAGGGAGGTTACTCAACCAATTCCTCCTTTTCCTAACCATCATGAGACATATCCTCAAGGAAGTAAATGGAGGATAAGACACCTATTAAACTCTATTTAAACATTTACATTTACATTTTGACCTTTACATTCATCTACTTTCACTTTTTGACTTTTACAAAAGTCAAACTAGAAATTGGAGAAAATTACACAGTGAAAATTTTATAAAAATCTCAGAAAATTGCAGATGCGCAATGCCATATTGTAGGCCATTTTTAGGCACCTTCCTAAAATAAAAATTGAAATATTAAAGAAAGTTAAACTACCCCTGTCTGTCTGGTTTTCAGAACATCGTGAATTTTTGAAAATGAACCATGGGAAGGCCTTCAAAAACTCAGTCTCCCAAGGTGTCTCCAGAAGCATAGCGCTAGTCAAAAAGAGGGGCATAATGTTGATTTTTTACCCCTTTTTCTCATTTTTCTCAAAATCTGAGCCCTGAATAAAAAATCTGAGAAAATGTATTTTGATAGGAGGCCATCATATTTCTAGAAATTTCAACCATTTGTTATTCGGAGCTCTGAGGAAAAAGAGCAGCGCCTTCCTAGACCTAGTGAAATTTGCTAAAATTTCTCTGTTTTATGGAAAAATAGTCCTCCACGATGGAGTGATATCTCACTAACCATAAAACCTTTTGAAAATATGAGAGAGGTTTTTGTTCTTTGTCATGTTAGGAACAACCACCTTTTCCCATTTACCCAGATGCTTCACTGATTGTCCACAATTGTCTCTGAAAAAAGGTGACTTAAACAAGACATTGCACAGTCAGAAAAATAGGTTGTGAAGATGTGAATGGGGCTCTCATTATGTTATAAATATGTACGATATAAAGTATTTTATTGTACTCTTTTATCTTAAGAACAAAAACCTCCTCCAGTTTCCCAAAATGCATCTTTCTTTGGCCACAATATGTTCTGCAAAAAGAAGACTAAACAAGACATTTTTGGAAAAATGTGCCTTCAAAGATTTTTTCAAATTTCCCAAATTTTCTCCACCTCAAAATTACTCCAGACTTGCTTCATGGAGACCTGAGATCATATGTTATGCTATGAAAGAAGCATCATTAAGCAAATCTAACTTACCCTTTTCCTTTTGACTAATTATGGTTTCCTTTGTACTGTGATTTCGAGTAATGCACTGCTAAAGGTCTAGGTTCATGCATTTGAACCAATACTTACCATGTTGTGAAACCAACTCCAAAAATAGAAGAAAATAGATATCAATGCCTTAGAAATAAGCCACTTCGAGGGGGAAACCTCCAATACATTACATGAATGAACAATTCTTGGATGATTCAAATTACAAAATCTCCTTTCTATATATAGGAGTCCATGGGGCCACAATGTAATCCTAGCCAACCTAACAATAATAATTTAAGGGCACAATAAAAAAAATATGGGGGTTACAGGGGTACAATAATAACAATAAGGGGGTTACACTAACAACAATAAGGGACTATACTAGTAATATAGGGACCTAACATGGAATCCCTATAGCATGATATATGGAATCTACTTAGAATATGAAATAAACCCTTGCTATGGTAGAATTTTCTCCTTTCAAATTGATGGAAAACATATCTGTGAGCTGCTCATGAAAACCTACCTCCTACAGTCTTTGACAAAGCCCTAGACAATTGACATCTTCAAAGCACTTTTTGATGAATGAAGAGGAAGTGATTTCATTGCCGTTGGAGGGCTCAAACCTTAGTATATTTCCCCCTTTGTTATAATTTCTTTTCTCTGATGGTGATGAATCAACTCCCATGATGAAACTCTAGATGATAGACAAGAAAAAATAGTGAAGTTTCCTGCTATAAAGGAATGAGGTGGTATGATGGACTTGGAAGTTGCCTAAATTATTAAGGAAATTTAGGGGGATAGGGGATGAGTTTAGAATTTGGGAAGTTGGAAATCTGGGAAATGATTGAGGGGAGGGGGTTGAAAAATCCTAAACACAGTCCTACCCTAAAATTCCATAGGGTAGATTAGGGTTTGTAGGGAAATTGTAGAAAATGAAGGGAAATGGCTTTGTGATGGATGGTGGTTATGTATAAACTGTAAACAGAGATGTATGGATAAGGAAATTAGGGTTTAAATCGTCAATCCATCATTGGAGACCAATATCATGAAATTCATGCAAACCCTAAGAGACTAAGCTTGTGATCAATTTCTTGGAATTCAAAGCAAAGGAGGGCATGAAAATGAGTAAACTTACTTGTTATAGAGCTTGGAGGTGGAAAAATCTAGAGTGGAGCTTTGAAAAGCTGAATTTGGTGGTCAATTTTCAAATGTGGACAACTCTTCCCCGTGCACAGCGCAAGCCACTAGTGTGCAATGCCTGTGTGCAGCACAGGCTTCCTATGCGGAACACAGTCTCTATATGCGCAACACTAGCCAATTTTTCCCAATTTGAGGTAAAAAACCTGGGTTTTCTTGCCAAACGAAGGATCAACTTGATGATGAGAGGTAATAAGAGTGAAAATGAAATGATCTTGTGTCTTTTTGGCTCTTTTATAAACTTGAAATGACTTCATTTTGAGTGATAATGGGCCCCACATGTCTTTTTATAGCATGTCTTTAATGTTTTGAACTTTGTAACCATTGGAATTTGTAATCTTGAACTTTTTGTGGCTTATTTGGAACATTGAATCTCTTTTTAACTTTTAACTGCAGATTTTAGGAACATGAAGTACTTATTACATATAGAAACATAAAATTACATTTTGAAATCAAAATTTATTGAAGAAAGTTTCCTATTACCACTCCTCCATTTTGCCAGATTTTATGCATGAAATGGAAGATTTGATGACTGAAACCCTAATGACCTAATGGAGACACTAAACTGAATGAAATTATGGTGATGATGACTGAAATAATGATGTCAATATCTGAATGATGATACACTTAGCCGAGTGATGATATGGACCAGCAATTTAAAAATTTTGGAAGAAGTGGAAAATAGTCCTAAACCTAATACCCAGTGACCAAATTTTTTCTTGAAGACCTAATGAAATGACAAAAAATTGACAATGAGACCATAACAGGACATGATAAGAGCCCATTGATCACTAGTGGCAGGATGTAAATACTGACACTAACACATCTGAGTATTGAAACCAACTAGAGGAGAAGGAATTGTATGTGAATATCGAGCTTGGAGATAATGGCAAGTATGCTACCAAGGGAGTTGGTACTGTTAGCTGTGAGAGGGAGTATGGGAGCACTCTCCATCTCAAATATGTTCTATATGTTCCAAGGCTAAAAAATTATATGGTTTCAGTAGCTATCCTTGAGGATAGAGGATATGATGTCATCTTCAACAGAGGTAAGGCTTACCTCAAGCATCTAACTTTAAGAACAATGAAGCAGATAAGTGTGAGGGTGAAGAATATCTACAAGTTGCAGCTAGAGACAGATCCAAACTTAAATATAAAATTAGGATGTGAAAATGTTGGTGAAAATCGTTCATCGCAACCAAATAATTATAAATCAATCGCACATAGATTAATAAATAAAGAAATGCACATACGTAATTACAATTTTAAAAGGGGCCATGCATTTATCAATCATATAACACAATTCATTCCCGTGACACTTCTTTTATTATTCAGACATCCATTATAACATATATTCACACAGGCGTTCCCGTTCTGATCTCTTCATATTAAATACATTACACTATAACATTACACTTCATAGAAGGATCATAATTTTTCGCAGATTATAGACTCTCAACAGGTCGACCATTACATACAGATAGGATTACTAGCTCTGATTATAACTCTAGATGCTCAATTTTCCCATATGTAGCTTCTTTTATAGACTCGCTCACTTGATTTTTTCATTCCACAAGTTTCTTGATCACGTCCTTGATCCGCTCCACTTTGACAAACTTTAGTGACTTTGTCCCTATCCTTCTTGATCTTTTCAAAATTGAACCTGCGTTTCCTTATTTTGTGGTCACGCAAGTCCCAACATAACTTACTCGACACTTTCTGTTTTTTGGTGGCCTGGTTCCAGGAGATATATCTATTTTCTTCTTCGCGACTGCTCTATAAACTTATTTCCCAAAAATATCTTAAAAAATGAAGGACCCAACAGGCCCTAACCACAATCTATTGACTCGCCCTTGAGGAAATTTGTTGTTGCATATTGTCCATGTTGTGATTGTGCTTCTCTGCTTGCTACTATGTATTTTTGTATCGTTGTGTCTCCTTCAAATGAAGAACCCAACTCTAGAAAATTTTGTAAAACATCATCTTTGAAACTAGTGTACATGAAAACAACATTATTCCATGTCTACAAAATTGCAGAACCTTTGCCCAAAAATTGTTATGTATCCTCGACATTAATTTCAGTAGGTTGGGATTAGATAACTTCCTATAGTTGTACTTCTACATTGGAATTGAGGGTCTTAAGTGTGACAAAGTGATTTTTCACAATCGAGTGAAGGCCCTCGAGTACTCACTTATTAGCTTATGAGGCTTCTTCGATCTGGTTAATCTGTGCATCCAATGTATCTGCTTGTGCCAAAATCTCATTTTGTTGTTCTAAGTCTGAGGTATTCATTTCTTGATCGAAATTTTGTTTGACATTTTCACATAGCGGGTATACAGGTTGATTTTTCTTGGCCATCACATCACTCCAGTCTGAGACTTGGATGAAAATATATTGTGAGTCATTCATAAAATGTTATAGATTATCTTTGACAATGAGGCTGCAACAATCTCTTGGGAAATTTTCTCCTCATACTAGATAGAAGAATCTAGGAGTTCCTGGTAAAGCTTGGAAATAATGCTATGCAAATATTCATTTTGTGTGACTAAGGTAAGATATGTAGTTCCAACATACTCGCAACATTCGGCAAGGAAACACACGAGAAAGTATTCAGGTAATTCGGTAACAAATTTAGTGAGGGCGGGCCACATTGTCTGAAATTTGGAACTTAGCTCAGAAAATTGTTGTTCTAATTGCTCTCTCTCCTTGTGCAACTGATCTCTCTCACTTATAACTATAATGGGTTGTTGTTGGTGTTGTTCATAGGTGGTCGAGAGATATGTGCATATGGATTCCACATTAACCAAGTGATCCTCAAGTTGGGTGGCGGAGGCATGAATAAAATGAAACAAATGGGAACTGGACCATGTCTCTAGATCGTCAGCTGAAACAGTATCTGGTAGCGGGAATATAGCTTGTATGGGTTGTCCACTAGCAACCAAATTTTTAGACTAACCTTGTGGGGAGGATTCTTGATCTTAGCTATGCTCCTTATGAATATATTGGTGGAGTCTTGCAATGATAGGCATGGACAAAAGTGAAACTATATCCTTCTGTTGTACAACGATAGAAAGGACTTGGTGATATTTTTTTGGGTCACTAACAAGGGTAGATACTTGCTCAATGGAAAGGATTGAAATGGGTGGTGACAAAAGGATAGAAAATGTGGGAATATATGGCTTTGTAACTAGATGTTAGGGAACTTGAGGAGGGGTACTATATGGATGCAGAAATATAGGATTTACAGAGGCCGATTCGATTTCCATCTCGACAATCTCATCAAGGATAGTATCAGGCTAATGGTGATCATATAGTGTTTATTCAAATGTATTAGGTAACGAATTAGGGGAAGAATGAGATGAAGGGGTTTTTTATTTAGTGATATGGACAACGAGTTGAGTGGTTGTAGTAGCAACGCCCTCTTCTATAAGATCAATTAGGCTAGAAGTGCAAGGTTTAGGATTTTTATGTGACGTCAGAGGATAAAGTGTCATGGGGTTGATAAAAATAGGAATATTTGAAGCAATAGTTGGTGGTGCAACAGACATAGGGGAAACAACATGAACAATAAAATATATGTGAACTAAAGATTCTACCTCAAACCAAGTCATGTGTGGAGAGGAAATACAATCTTGGACCTTCTTCGTCAGTGGCTACAGGTCTTCCTCGGTGTCAGTAGAGCACTATCTGGATGATGATGGAGTTTCATTGATAGAGTACTTTGGTTGGATTCCATCAAAGAATATACAACTTCCCCATATTTCTGCAGAGCGATTAATCCTGGCCATGAAAGAACCTCGGAGTGGAAAGTAGTCTCATTCAAATAGTAAGGTAGCTTACACAGAGAAAGTTGATGGATTGAAAATAAGGGGCCAAACATAAGCATTGTTATGGTTAAACCCAAACCACATCTACGGATAATACTGGTCGAGCAATGGGAGAGGAACTTTGGAAACATGATAGGTGACATCGACCATCTTGTTGTACCGCTTTTGGAACGCATGTTAATTGAAATCTCTGCTTGTTGGATCTTTAGTAGTTTTCCAGGGAGAATAGGTATAGACCAGCAACTCATCATCAAGTACTTGAGAAATATCTAGACCTTTTGGATGGCACCATTTCATCATGGCGAGAGGAATTACCATGTATCAAAAAATAAAGTAGGTTTCCCTCATGTAGAGAGCCTCATAAGTTTCAAAGAGTGCATTGAGAAAATAATTGGACCAATTGAGTTGTTCTCCTTTTATACATGCCTCCACAACATATATCGTATCGAGCGAGCATTACCCTCTTTTGTAGTGGTGCATAAGTTTGTCAACGATGATATAACAAGAAACCTTAATTGTCTCATTGTTAATCATCTCAATTAAAACTCCTCAGCCTTTCCAATGGGTGGCATACTTCGACTACAAATTGTTATTGTCACTTTCCTTGCCCCTCTTAGAAACACTTTGAAATGCCTTGGAGACATTAGAGTTGTAGCCAGAGATCCTATGAGCTTGTGAAAATAATGAACATGGATTGGATACTCCCGATCCAACCACAAGGATCCCCCATGGAGTCTTCTTATGGGAAATTTGGTACAATGCATGATTTCCCCTATGGTGCCACAAATAGGTAAATCATGCAAAATGAACAAATACGATTTCTTTAATGGGAGGAACTCAGGTTTCATTTTATGGGATATGCGAGCACTAGGTCATGTATTGGGATACATGAAGACCTCAAAGCGAAGAGTAAGAAACAAGACTTGATCGTACAAATTGATATCGACTAAGGAAGCTTTATCATACTTCCCCTACCAATCATCAATGTTATGGAGATGGGAATCAATTGGAGCAAGAGAGGCGATAGGTTTTGAAGTGTGACACTTGGCATCAGAACGACAATTATAAAAAATGTTAACTAGAGGTCAACAACAAGATGGAAACACATAGGTAGATGATATGAAAGCCAAGATGAAAGACTCAAGAACTCATAGGTGGAATGACATGGAAATGAAAACAACGAGGGTTATATATAAAAATTTGGCAGAAGTTTGAAACGACTGGACTATTATCCCATAAAGTTAGCACCAATCAATTCAATATGGACCAGAAATTCTCGCACAATTATTACTAAAATCGCTCAACTTTCCTGAAAAATTGAATGACTGCCTAACAAGATAAAAAATCAACTGAAAATCCTACGAAAATATTATCAAATTGGATTGCTAACAATTACGAAAAGATGAGACTTAATGACTGAAAATACAAGTATTTATGATGAATTAAATGATACGTTGGACATGACGACACCTCCCCAACCGTGATGACTTGCAGTGGATCGCAACTGATGAAAGAAAACAAACTATGACTAAAACTGAGGCAACTACCCTAACGTAAAAACCTAACTAATAATCCCTTTGCAGAGAGCATTCCAAAAAGTAAGTTTATGATCCAAACTAGTGCTTCAGGCATGCACCATTCACCCAATGAGGCAAAAGGATACCATCCAACAGAGAAATATTGATAGCTCCTGAATCTCTAATATCTGCAACATAAAGCAGACCAAGCCAATGCATTTTCAATTTACCTAGATTATTTAGATATTTTCTATCATAACGTAACACTCGATCACCAACTAAAAATGAATTCTTCCTGATGTGTCTACCATTTTGAGCCTTTTGCCTTTATTTTTCAATAGTCTGATGGAAATATGCAAGAAACCGTTGTTCATCCAATTTCCATAACTCTTGTAATCATTTTGGAAGGGACCCATCCTCAAACATCTTCGTAGCATGATCAATGAATGTATTAGGGACTATAAATTCAGTTGGAACCACTGCTTCTCTTCCATAAACCAATTGAAATGGAGTATACTTATGCAATTGATTCAATGTAGTTTGATAATCCCATAAAGTTGTTGGAATCCTTTCATCCCATTCATCCCTTTTCACAGAACAGATTTTGGTAAGACCCTTGTCCAAAATTTTATTAAAATATTCAACACCTCCATTCACTTAAAAATGATAAGGAATTCTCTTTTGATGGTGTATCATAAAAATTTGTAGCAGCGAATGAACTATCTCATTAATGAAGTGAGAACCATGATCACTAGTAAGGCTTCTAGGACAACCAAAACTAGTGATTCTCAAAATAAATCTTGTAGTTGCATCAATGGTGTAATCTTTAACATGAGTTACTTATTCCTAACATGTCAGCTAGTCTATTGTGGTAATGATATACCTAGCATGTAAATGGATAGCAGGTGGATTTATCGGTTTGACAAAATCAACCGCCCATTTTTCAGATTCTTGAATTGCCCTAACTAGATATAGAGGTAGTTCATCTCGTTGATACAATCAACCAACTTGCTGGAAAATATCACACTGCTTTTCATATTCCATCGTGTCCTTAAATAAGGTTGGCCACCAGAGGCCATCTTGTAACAATTTTCGAGCAGTGCATTTTCCTCCAACATGACCTCTTGCAACTCCCACATAACATTTCCATAGAATAGCATCCCTTTCATGATCCAATACACATCTTCGCAAAATGTAATCGATCCCCACTTTATATATTTGTCTCGCAATAAGTTGATAATCGAAAGCATGAACAACCATATGTCACTTTTGTGTGGGTGTATAATCATCGGGATATTTACCTGTTGCGAGAAATAATTCAATATCCCGTAAATAATATGGGACTACTTCAACCTTAAATAAATATGCATTAGGAAAATGATCATCAACTAAGCCTCACAATTCTCCTTATTCCAAGCAAGATAAGTGATTTAGACCCACATTCGATCGTCCTGGTTTAACAATGAATTCAAGTGTAAATTCTGGAAATAGAAAACACCAACAAAATTTTCTCCCTTCTAATACAGGTTTATTAATACATACTTTACAGCTGAATGATCAGTGAAAAAATTAAATGGGCCCCCCAACAGATAGTGTCTAAAATTCTGGAGTGAATTCACCATAGCAAGAACTTCCCTTTCCATACTGGTGTAATTCTTCTCCATGGTAGAAATTTTTCTACTGGCGAAATAAATGGGATGATCTAAGTTACTTCTCATGGTTGGTAAAAATAACTCCCAACGAAAACCCATATGCATCTATATGAAAATGGAATTCTTTATTCCAATTGAGGTTAAACAAGATAGGTTCACTTGTAAGTTTCTCCTTCAGGGTATCAAATATAGAGTCACATTTAGTAGACCAAAAAAATTGTTCATATTTCTTTAAGAGATTCTCCAATGGTGCAGTAATTAAAGCATGATTTTGGATGAACCGACGATAGCATCCTGTATGTCCTAGAGTTGGACACAAATTCTTAAGATTAGTTGGTGGTGGCATATTTAGTATTACCACAAATTTAGTAGGATCCACACATACCCCTTCCTTATACACTATGTTGCCCAACAATGTTCCAAAAGGGGCAAAAAAAAGGCACTTTTTCAAATTCAAGGAAATTTTAGGTTGCCTACATCGATCGAACATTACTCTAAGTAAACTAGAATGTTTCTTCAAAAAAATGTATATGGTCCAATCATCCATATATACCCCAATTAACTTATGAATATAGTCTCAAAATGCAGTGATTAGGATCCTCTAAAAATAAATAGGAGAATTATTCAAACTGAAAAGAATGACATTGTAAGCATAAGAACCCCATTCGGTTGTGAATGTAGTTTTCTTCTTATCTTCTTCTGCAATCTAGAATTGATGATAACCAAAAAATCCATCAATAAAGGAATAAGCTTAATTTCCTATAACAATATCTATGACATCATTACTAAAAGGAGTAGGGAAAGGCTCATGGATGCAAGAATTGTTAAGGCTTCTATAATCAACAAACACCCTCATATCCTAAAAATCCTTCTTATCTTGGATTCCAATCGGACTGATCCACTCTACCTCATAACCTATAAATATAAGCCCTGCAACCAACATCTTGTCAATATATTTCTTCACCTTTTCTTTGACTCTTGGATTTAATCTTTAAGGTTGATTTTTTATTGGTTGTACATCTAGTTTCAAAGATATCTTCATCTCCCCTAAATCCCCTTTAATTCCCTTTAGCTTTGAGACTGAAGCAGGAAACAAATTTTCATACTCATTTAGAAAATAAAAAACTTCTTTAGAGGTTGGATTGTCCCAATAGTCACCAATAGAATCCATTTTTGGCTTTTCTTTGGTCCCAATATTTAGTTTCTTCAACTTTAGCAGCTTAAAATGAGGTGCATCTGTAACAAGATATTCCTTTATCCTTATTATTTTTCTCGCAGAATACAACCTCGTGGAAGCCTGAGTGATATTGATGCACAAAATATTCATATTTACTGCATTCTTCTGTAGTTTTTCCAAAGGGAATAACACCATTTTCAATATCTTTTAGAGCTTTAGCTATCTTTGCATCAATATCAGAAAACGAGAAATCACTACATAACTCAGCAATCATTATGTCCCAAATCCATTGTTTGTATTTTTAATTCCTCTTTAAAATACCAGTCTCATGGAATAATATCTAATGCATGAATGAAATTGTGTGTACACATCACAACTAGTAAGACAATGTTTGTCCAGATGGAGAAACAATTATGTACATGATTTTGCGGGCTAGTATGTCCATCATAAATAGGAATTTTACTAAAGGGGATCTCTAGGGCAGAAAATATATGCATCATAGCAGAATTAACAGTATCCAAATCATGAATATGGGCACCATGGGCTCCGCGCCATCTAACGGGGGTGGATTTCAATGAAAAATTAATCAAAGAAATACTTTTGCCCTCTTCTATTTTGGAATCAACTTCTTTAATAAAATTCACAACAAATTCTGTACCAGTAAAAATGGCATAATATCGTACCTTAGTACCAATCCATCGAAGGCATCAAATGGTTGCATCATGTTGCAAATAAAAATCATGATCTCCCTATTTCCAATCATATATCGCAACATTTGAACCCACCTTTGTTCTTTGGACACTCCTCCAGCTAATAGATCTAGTTGTTTTCGAGTTAATGCAATCTTGTCTCTTCCCAACAATAAGTTGATATAACTGATCTAACAAGTTAGTTTCTTCAACATCATCTATAGGTTCATTAAAACTTGAACCTTGGTAAGGATCTAATGATTCTATAACCCGAACTCCATCCACTTCGAAGGTCATGGTTTCCCATTTGAGATCAATGAATACATATTTTTCAAATGCCCAATCAATTCCCAATAAATTTGGGTACAATTCCTTGTCACCCATAATATTTATTAATTCAAAGTATGCATAGGTATTAACACCTGCAATATCAACCTAAACATATTCCAATATTCCAATATGCATAATACAGTACTAGCTCACCATCTGTAGTTGAATTGTGGAAAAGAATAGCTTGGGTTTCCCTAGGGCCTCACAGGTTGTCCATGGTAAAATATTCACATCTGAGCTGAGATATAACATGGAGTACTTGATATGGTATCTAAAAATATGTGCATCAACTCGAAGTTATCTTCTTGTTTCTTCGTACCCTCCTAGAATTCCTTTGAGGAATATTAGTAGAAATAGTCTCTTTTGAGAATGAATCATCCTTCACAATTGCTTTTAGTTTGTTACACCACTGACTAGTTAATTTCTCACCATTCATAATATATAGAAATAATTTGAGCCATTCTAAATTTTTTTGAGATGTATCATGTGATGGTTTGGTACACTTGTTTTGCACTTGTTCTTGCTGATCAACAAAGGGATCATGAGAAGAAACAAGTTGCTTGAATAATTTAGCTGCATCTCGGTAACATTATTTTTATTTATTAGGATCATAGGAATTTTTTGAGTGACAGCAGATTCATAATATTCAGTTGTCTAGAAGTTTTAATATCAGTACCATTTATTTTCCCTCCTCTAGTCACGATGTTAATATTAGGTTGCACAACTAGTTCTAGTTCTTGAGGTTCAACATGTTGAGATTCAATAAGATGATGAGCTTAGTGAAAAGAGTCGCCTTCACTAAGTGGGCCCGCAGGCTATTTTTGGCGCAAGTCTGTTTTTAGACATGGTGATCATATTTCAGAAGTTTCAGGATGCTATTTGTGGATGGTTGATCAAGTTGGAAAAATAGATGAAATTCTATTTTAGAATATTGGGCGAAGTCTATTTATAGATTGCTGATCTAAAAATAGATGCATGTTGATTATTATTAGCTCTTAATAATAATCAGACTCTAAATAGCAACTTATTATCTTGGAGCACTTTGTTTCAGTGCATAGATGTGGCACATCAGTGGACTGAGGGAATTACGCAATTCCCAAGGGTTTACTGGAGCTAATGCATGGAGGACTCAGTTAGAACTCAAGTGGCAAAGTTATGACATAGTTGGAAGAGTAGTTATGGAGTTGTATTCAGTTTAACTCAGTTAGACTCAGTTGAGCTAGTTGTATCTAGTCTAACTGAATGATACACTAGTGAGAGTGGAGTGAATTAATTAGTTAATTAATTCACAAATAATAACTCATTAATCAACTGAACAATACAATAGTTAAATACAGTGCATGGCAGTTTCAGTGGAGACCCAGTGGAGAGATAGGTGAAAGGGCAAGATGGACTATCTGTTGTGACTATAGTGATGCATTGATTGCATCACACACACATTGGAGTTGCCAATGAGGATTGCACAATCAAGGCAATAGTAATTCGAATTCATTCAGAGCTATTCTTTAGCAGGGATTGCGCAGTGGAGGCAGGCTAGCAGGGGGCAAAGATCGGTGCATGGATTTGCAAGATTGTTCCTGATTAGTGTATGACGATTGTACTGTACTGAGAGCTTGATAAGCTTTGAATGAGATTTTCATATGATTCCATGATACATAATATATATTTGGGGTTTTCAGCTTTAGGCTTTCCCGGTTAAAAAACAATTGTGTTATGTGCGATTATTTTTATTTATGCTTTACATGTGTGTGCAATTAATTTTCCGCAAAAGATTAGCAGTGGAATGATTCAGTATTTTGCAAGAAGTTAAATATTGTGAGATTAGGTGAATCTAGGACATATGCATTCTTAGTGCATATAATTTCTACATGGTATCAGAGCATTGTTAATTCTTGAAGATTGCAATTGTGAAGTATTGGTGAGTTTGTGCTGGTGGACAATTTGAATTTTCTACAGAAGATTCTTGGTGCAGAAGTTGAGTATACATTGAAATGGCTTTCAATGGGTTGCGATTGGATTATGCCCTTGATGGGAGCTTGAATTACATAGCCTGGAAGGACATGACGGAGGCAGTGCTGGAGGATAATGGACTGGAGGAGTTCATCGATAGCAATGTTCCTAAGTTGGGATCTAGCGATGCTACATTACTTGATGCATGGAAAAAGAAGACAGCAAAGACGAGAAGAATTCTATTGGAAGGTGTGAAGGACCATATTGTGTCCAGCCTTCATGGGAAAGCCACTCCATTCTTAATGTGGAAGGCTTTGACAGATTTTAACCAAAGCAGAAGTGACCAGAGGAATTTGGCGCTTAAAGACAAGCTTAGAAAAATAAAAATGGAGAAAGGCGACAATATTCCAAAATACCTCACGAACTTTATCCACTGCAAGGATGAACTGGGAAGTGTGGGGGTTACTGTTGATGATGAAGACTTGGTGAGCTTGGCTCTCCTTGGGCTTCCAAAGAGTTGGCATAGCTACGAAGACTCTATCAATGGACGGGAGAAACTGCCGGGATGGGAGCGAATTTGGTCGGATCTTGTGCAGGAGGAGATAAGGCGGGGTACTAGGGATGGATCTTCATCGAAGAATGAAGATGAAGAGAATTTCACTTTGGCTACCAAAGCAAGGAAAGGGAAGGGGAAGAAACATCCTTCAAAATCTGATGCTAAAGGCAAGAAGCAAGATTTGTCCAAAGTTAAGTGTTTTCACTGTCACGAACATGGACATTTCCCCACTAACTGTCCACAGAAGAAGAAGAACAAGAAGGTTGCTGGATCTGCAGCTGGAGAGGCCTTAGCCTCGCAATTTGAACTTGATTTCTCTTTGATCGCATGCTTGGTTTCAAGTTTTATGGGATCAGTGTGGTATCTTGATAGTGGTGCGTCTTTCCATATGACGGGAGACAAAGAGTTGTTTAGTGACTTGGAGGAGAAGGACCTCCAGATGCATATAGAGATGGGAAATGATGTTTGGTACAGTGCGACTGGAATTGGGACCATTACCTTTGAGAGGGAGTCTGGTAATCCATTCTTGTTGAAGAATGTTATGCATGTTCCAAGTCTGAAGAAGAACTTGGTCTCGGTCACAATGCTGGAAGACAAAGGTTATGATGTTGTTTACAGTGAAGGAAAACCCTTCCTTCTACATAAAACAATGGGTCAAACCAAGAAGATAGGGGTTCGAATTAAGAATCTCTACAAGCTGGAGGTAGATGGCTACGCTGCAATGGTGGGCAAAGAAGAAGAAGTGGTGATCCGGGATGAGGGCGAATTATGGCACAGGAGATTGGGCCATCTTCACCATGGCGCCTTGAAGATTTTGCAGCAGATTTCTACTAGACTTCCCAAGGGTAATCTTTCGGAGTTAGATCAGTGCAAGGGATGTACTATGGGTAAGTTTGTGAAGACCACCTTTCATGAGAAGGAGAACCGTGCTTCGGTGATCCTGGAGAGAATTCACACAGACGTGTGTGGACCTTTCTCGGTTCCTTCAACAGCAAAACACAGGTATTATGTGATATTTTTTGATGACTATTCTCATAGATGCTGGATCTTCTTCATGCAGAAGAAGAGTGAAACGTTCTCAAAGTTCTGTGAGTTCAAAGCAATGGTGGAGAAGGAGTCGGGGAAGCAAGTGAAAGCTCTACGGAGCGATAATGGTGGTGAATACATCTCAGGCGAATTCAAAGACTTCTGTAGCAAAGAATGAATTCGAAGAGAACTCATAGTGCCTCATAACCCACAGCAAAATGGGGTCGCGGAGAGGAAGAACAGAATGATCGTGGGTGTTGCACGAGCGATGCTGCATGACCAGGGCCTATCGATGCACTTGTAGGCGGAAGCATGCAACACTGCAGTTTATGTGCAAAACCGTTGTCCTCATAGAGTACTTGGCATGAGTACACCTGAAGAAGCTTTTACTGGTAAGAAGCCTAATATTTCTCATTTGAATATTTTTGGCTCACCTATTTACATTCATGTGACAAAGGATGCCAGGAAGAAGTT
The DNA here is from genome assembly GCA_034641835.2 of Pinus albicaulis. Taxonomy (NCBI): domain Eukaryota; kingdom Viridiplantae; phylum Streptophyta; class Pinopsida; order Pinales; family Pinaceae; genus Pinus; species Pinus albicaulis. Next base: position 1,305,475,377 of record CM076579.1, read on the forward strand.
GGAGCCGACTGCAGAAGTTGGGATATTTGTGGGGTACAGAGAAACACCCCATAATTATCGTGTGTATTTTCTATACAGTCGGATGACTATTGTGTGACGAGATATAAAATTCAATGACGTGAAAGCCATGAAGTTGTCACTTGAGAGGGAGCTACACTTGCATGCAAAGGAGGAACTTCTTGTTCCCAAAGTTGAGCCTCTAGATGTGGATCAGCCACAGGAGGAGATTCATGGAGTGGAGGAGTCCACTCATGCATAACCAAACATTAGACAAGGTAGAAAGCATACCACAGAAGCTGAGAAACTGAGGCTTGATGCGGCACAGAATGCAGGAGTCCCTACATCACAACGCAGACAGAGACAGTCACTTTACTGATTTACTAGATACATGGCTCTTATGAGCAAGTGTATCGTGACATAGCCATCTTCTTTCAAAGAAGCAATGTAGAAGCCCACATGGGTAGATGCCATGGTGGAGGAGTATGACTCCATTGTCAGAAACAGTGCTTGGGAGATTGTTCCAAGGCTGGTGGAAAAATTAGTTGTAGGATCAAGATGGATCTACAAGGTAAAGCAAGATACTGATGGGAGCGTCGAGAAGTATAAGGCAAGATTTGTTGCCCGGGGCTTCTCACAGATCGAGGGGATTGACTATAAAGAAACCTTTGCACCTGTCGCACAGTATTCTTCCATATGGACCATCCTTGCTCTCTCAGCGCAGATGGGCTAGCACATTCATCAGATGGATGTGAAGACTGCGTTCCTAAATGGGATCATTGAGGAAGAGGTGTACATTGAGCAGCCTGAAGGATTTGAGATATTTAGCAGCTAGTCACATGTGTGCAGGCTCAAAAGAGTGCTACATGGGATGAAACAAGCACCACGTGCTTGGTACACTCGAATCGACAGTTATTTCACTGGACTTGACTTCACCAAGAGTGAGGCAGATGCAAACCTGTACCAGATTGTGGTGGAGGGTAAGATTTTAATCATTATTCTTTATGTTGATGATTTAATACTAATAGGTGATGAGCAGTTGATACACTCATGCAAGGCAGATCTTGCAAAGGAGTTTGAGATGAAGGATTTGGGCCTCCTTCATTATTTCCTTGGATTAGAAATATGGCAGCGGGAAGGTGAACTGTTTGTGTCTCAAGGCAAGTATGCCCGGGAGATACTGGAGAAGTTTCACATGCAAGGCTGCAAGCCTGTCGACACTCCTCTTCCAAGAAATTGGAAGAAAGAGGATGCTACATCGGCAGAGATAGTGGATGCCACTGTTTATCAACAGTTGGTGGGTTCACTCATGTATTTAGTTAATACAAGACCGGACATATGCTATGCGGTGAACCATCTTTCACAAGTGATGGTTAAGCCTACCAAGCTCTTTTGGAAGGAAGGCAAGCATGTCCTGAGATATCTCAGGGGCACATCTGAGTATGGTTTATGGTATAGACAGGCGGATGAGGTGAATTTGCATGGCTTCACGAATGCAGATTGGGCAGGAAGCCCAACAGACAGAAAGAGCACATCAGGAGGGATTTTCAGTATCGGATCTACGACAGTTTCTTGGTACAACAGGAAATAAAGATCCGTGGCACTCAGTTCAGCGGAAGCAAGATACATGGCAACAAGTCAAGCTGCATGTGAGGCTATCTAGATGAGGAAGATCCTGGTTGGTTTGTTCAGTTCACATTTAGATCCTACAGTGATACATTGTGATAATTAGAGTTGCATTAAACTCTCGGTTAATCCTGTGTTTCATGATAGATGTAAACATATTGATATTCGGTATCATCATATCAGAGATTGTGTGCAGCGGAAGATCATGTTGCTTCAGTACATTCCTACAGAGGATCAGGATGCAGACATTTTGAAAAAGGCGCTCACCAGGAGCAAATTCGAATATCATAGAGGCAGGATCGGGGTGAAGGATAATCCCTATCTTGTTGAGAGGGAGTGTTGAGATTCAACAAGATGATGAGCTTAGTGAAAATAGTCGCCTTCATTAAGTGGGCCTGCAGGCTATTTTTGGCGCAAGTCTATTTTTAGACATGGTGATCATATTTCAGAAGTTGCAGGATGCTATTTGTGGATGGTTGATCAAGTTGGAAAAATAGATGAAATTCTATTTTTAGAATATTGGGCGAAGTCTATTTATATATCGCTGATCTAAAAATAGATGCATGTCGATTATTATTAGCTCTTAATAATAATCAGACTCTAAACAACAACTTGTTCTCTTGGAGCACTTTGTTTCAGTGGACTGGGGGAATTACGCAATTCCCAAGGGTTTACTAGAGCTAATGCATGGAGGACTCAGTTAGAACTCAAGTGGCAGAGTTATGACATAGTTGGAAGAGTAGTTATGGAGTTGTATTCAGTGTAACTCAGTTAGACTCAGTTGAGCTAGTTGTATCTAGTCTAACCGAATGATACACTAGTGAGAGTGGAGTGAATTAATTAGTTAATTAATTCACAAATGATAACTCATTAATCAACTAAACAATATAGCAGTTAACTACAGTGCATGGTAGTTTCAGTGGAGACCCAGTGGAGAGATAGGTGAAAGGGCAAGATGGACTATCTTTCGTGACTATAGTGATGCATTGATTGCATCACACACACATTGGAGTTGCCAATGAGGATTGTGCAGTTAAGGCAAGAGTAATTTGAATTCATTCAGAGCTATTCTTCAGCAGGGATTGCACATTGGAGGCAGGCTAGCAGGGGGCAGAGATCGGTGCATGGATTTGCAAGATTGTTCCTGATTAGTGTATGATGATTGTACTGTACTAAGAGCTTGATAATATTTGTATGAGATTGTCATATGATTCCATGATACATAATATATATTTGGGGTTTTCAGCTTCAAGGATTTCCCAGTTAAAAAACAATTGTGTTATGTGCGATTATTTTTATTTATGCTTTACATGTGTGTGCAATTAATTTTCTGCAAAAGATTAACAGTGGAATGATTCAGTATTTTGCAAGAAGTTAAATATTGTGAGATCAGGTGAATCTAGGACATATGCATTCTTAGTGCATATAATTTTTACACAAAATTAATCATATGAGATCCCTTTACCCGGTTTCCCTCCTCCCAATGAGAAATAAGTTCTGAAAAATACTTCATATCATGTGTATTCACTCGAAAGTGTGAAAACCAAGGTATTATTGGCATCAGACAGTCCCTCGTAACACTACCTTCTTACTCACAAGTATAGCATCTAATTGGACCTCTCCCTCCTGTCCTTTCTCCCCTTGAAGCTCCTGCTCCTCGTCATTGAGGAGTTTTATTGACTCGAAAATTTGTGTGTTCCAGGTGATTAACTTGAATGCGTATAAAGATATAAATTGGTTTGTATGATGTGTGGGAAAACCATAAAATTCTTAAAATATGTTGTTGGGCACATTGGAATACTTTTATAAAATATGACATAAACTAGGAAAGTGGCCAAAAGACCTGCATATTTCACAAAACTCATTCATAGACATACCTTGGTGATTTGGGAACGTATGATAATGAGTAGGTCCTTGAAAAGGCATTTCTGAAGAAATTTTCGCAACCCCAACACTATGTGGTGGCGGCGGAGGAGATCCCATAGGAATGCTAGACAGTCCCAGACCCTTGAACTGCAGGCATTTCGTAACATGATGCCCTTCAAATTGGAAATGCATGCACCAAACTTAAGGTATCATGGGTTGCATAGGATACATATCCTTCAATTTCTCAGTGATGTTGGCAATTTTATTTTGAAGCCCTGTAATCACAAGATCAATAGAAGAAGTGCCTAGTTTATTATCCTGAGGGTATCCCACCATTTCTTCAATATGAATCACCTTCTCTAAAGAATCCTGTAGTATATCAATATTTTATTGCGACAATGGAATCCTATTCACTGGTAAAAAATTCTTAATGAAGCAATATCTCTAATGATGGAGATCAATGGGATAAGATAGTTTACTGATAACATATTTGAATCTCTACATACACTGCCAAGACATTTCTCCCTCCCTTTGCCTAATATCCAATAATTTAGCTAAGCCTTGTTGATTATATTGAGGCAACTTAAATTCTTGAAAAAAATCTCATTTAACTATATCCATGGTGGAATTAGGATTTGCATTAATCCACTTAATAAACCAATGCAACGCTCGATCTCGTAAAGTAGTCTAGAACTCAATGAGCTTGGTGGCACTAGGAATCTATCTAACCCTCCAAACAACCTCACATGAATACCAATGTTGTTCAACATCTTCACCACCTCGTCCTGAAAAATATGGGTACCGGGTAAGTGATCTTCCCATATCCCTAGCCATGGTTGGTTTCCCCGGATGAACTATTATAAATCCCTTGGAACCTGACTTAGAATAATTGGTTGAACTTGAATGAAAACCACTACTAGAACTACCGATACTATATATAAAATGTACTTGCTATAATTTTAGAGTCTTACTTAACTTAGAAAATAAATTCTCAAGGTTTTGATACAGTATCAGGGGAAGGTCAGGGAGAGGAGGAGTTGTACCACTATGTTGTGAACTGCCAATAGCAGGGACTAATCATCTTAAAATAATAATCGCCTCATCACAAAGTGCATATCATCATTTTTTAGAGTATGATCATCATACATCATAATCATTTGTTTAGATGGCTAAGGAATATGATATCCTCTTGACTCTGAGTGGGGTTTGTTGGTCCCAATCAAAATCCTCGCAACACTTCCACTAGCACCTCCTATTTCGCCAGAAGGAGATCCCTCATTCTCTCATTTTCCTCACATCTCCAAACTATCCATGTTATTTCTTCATGACACTGAACTCGTCACCGTTTATCCTACCCTATGTAGTTTCCTTCTTCTACACCTAATATCCCGCAACTTCCTTTCTCACCACTCATCAACTATTTTCACCCTCTGCAATGCTTTGAAATCTCGTACCTTACACAACTCTTATTGGTCCATCCCAACAACCCCTTATGTTTTGCAACTGTACACATTCCTCCCTCTGGATACAACTCCCAGCACTAAGGGTTTTAAGCAACCATCCAATATTCTTGGAACAGTAGCAAATTTTCTTCAACCATCAAGACTTTGATCCAAAGTGGGATCTCTTTCAACAATATTCCTCGCAACCTGAACTAAAATATTGCTTCTGCTCTGGAAAAGGACTGATGTTTTTCACTGTAAAAACTCAATAATATAACCTTCTAATGTCACATTTATCCAGAAATCGACAACCCTTGTTAGATCTATGTCTAATTGGTGGAGTTTGGCCAAATCAGATAGAGACTAGTCTCTATGGAGCCTGAGGTGACTTACAACTCCTGATTTGAATTGTATAAGCCTCAACCAATTCTGTAATTCTTCAAGGAGCTTGTAGAAAAATATTTCATATTGGTCACAATCAGGTTCAACATAAAAAACTTCTTCTTTGACCTAGTCAAGACTCTTATGTCTTAGTTGAGCTTGTTGCAGAATAAAATGGTCAATCTTCTCATGCCACCAGTCCTAAATATATCTGTGAAGAATTCTAGATACCATGATCTAGATCCCTCTTGTTATTTTATGTTCACAGCATTGAAACCATTTGTTGGCAAAAAAATTGGAACATTATAGACCCAGGGTTCAACCTGAGGTTTCCAACAAAGTACCATCGTAGTCTATCTTATCTCTGACATTTTCACTCCCTTTAGAGGAATGGAGAGTCTCACACGAGGCATGCCAGAACAGAGAATGATAAGAGGGATCGATATCAGTGGCATGAAGCCAAAACCATCATCACATTATGTATTCAATTTAACCATAGAATCGTTCATTGCAACCAGATATAATTATAAATCAATTTCTCATAGATTAATAAATAAAGAACTGCGGATACATAATTAAAATTTTAAAAGGGTTCATGCATTTGTAAATCATATAACACAAGTCATTCCCGTAACACTTCCTTTATTATTCGAGTAGTCATTACAACACAGATCCGTAGATACTTTCACATTCTCAACCCTTCATATTAAATACATTACACCAAAACATTACAGCTCACAGAGGGAAGGATCATAATTATACGCAGATTACAAACTCTCAACATGAAAACCATTAGCTATAGATATGACTACTAGATCTGATTTTAACTCTAGCTACTTGATTTGCCCATTTGTGGCTTATTTTATTGACACACTCTCTTGATTTGGTAGTTGCATAGGTTCCTTGATCCAAACCTTGATTCAGTCCACTTTGACAAACTCTGGTGCCTTTGTCCTTATCCTTCTTGATCCTTTCAAAATTGAACTTGTGTTTCCTTCTTTTGTGACAATGCGAGTCCCAACATAACTTAGTTGCCACTTTATGTTTTCTAGTAGCTTGCTTTTGGTGGATCTATCCATTTTCTTCTCTATGACTTCTCTATAGACTTATTTCCCTGAAACATCTTCAAACACGAAGAACCCAACAAGATATTTCATATGTGGGATTGCAGGCCCACGGAAACACCTCTAGTCACAAATTGGAGGAAGGTAGATGCTCATATAGGAGAGCGAGTGGATCCTACATTGTACAAGCAACTCATTAGGTCATTGATGTACTTGGTCAACACATGACCTTATATTTTCTTTGCAGTTAACCAATTGAGTTAGTTCATGGTGGAACTGACCATAGTGCATTGGGTTGTTGTGAAGCATGTGTTGTGATATCTCAGAGGCACAATGGATTATGTATTGTGGTACAAAATTTTTGTTGGAGTGATGCTTGATTGCTTCACAGATGCAGATTGGGCAGGATGCTCCATAGATAGGAAGATTACTTCAAGTGGTGTCTTGAACATTGGGTCAACAACTGTTTCTTGGTATAACAGGAAGAAAATATTAGTTGTACTCAGTTCAACAAAGGTTGAGCACATGGCTGCTAGTTTGGCATCATGTGAGGCTATTTGGATGGGAAAGTTACTTGTGTGACTTTTTAGATAGAGGATGGAGCCTACCATGGTACATTGTGATAATCATAGTTGCATTAAACTCTCTAAGGACCGAAGGTTTCATGATCGTTCAAATCATATCGAGATAGAGTACCATCATCTCATAGATTATGTGTAGAAATAGATAGTGAAGTTACCATGAATTCCAACAGGGAAAAGACAACAAACATATTGACCAAGGCATTAGCAAGAAGCAGTTTTGTCCATTATAGAGATAAGTTGGGAGTTGTATAAAATCCCTTCCTCGCTAAGAGGGGGTGTGGTAAATAGTAGAGAGAAATTGATTCCTTCATTTGTGCCTTAATTCAAGGAGTCATATTCGAGTTTCTTCTTCGATATGCCCGATTTCCTAAAAATTAGGAGATTCCCAAAAAATTAGGATGAGTTATGATGCAGTTGACTAATGTGCTCAAGTGGAACGACGAGTTACTTGTATTGTAGTGCAAATTGACTGAGGAAAAGGACGAGTGTTTGAGTTTCAAATATTAGATTTGAGGCAAGATGAGTTGCATGTGATTTTTCACTTAGTTAACTCAATCAATCACAAAACCATTCCTTAATTATACATTTTATAAACTTAGCAATTTGAATTGCTTTAAAAGAAGGAATGAAGGAATAATTTATCATCATAATGTGTGTGAGCTTGTTTGAGAAATTGTAGGTTTTAACCCTGTACATAAATTACCCACAAACGAATTCTTAACACAAAAAATATACAATGGCGAGAACATAAAACAAATATACAAAAATATTTTCCCCTGGATCCTAAAATCAGGACTACCAGATTTATTTTTCATCATATTCCTTTCAATCTTACAATACATATATATACATGTTGAAGCATTAATAAACCCCAATCCATTAACCCTGGATTAGAACATAACCATAGTTCCCTTGACCGGATCTACAAAATTCCATGGACAGAAAATGATCATGCCCAAAACCATGTGAAAAACCCATGCACAAAATCATAGGTAGGTCCTCCCACCTAATATAGGGTCCCAAAATATATATATATATATATATATATATATATATATATATATATATATATATATATATATATATATATATATATATATATATATATATATATATATATTGGGGGCGCTGCCTGCAAACCCTGAAAACCCCTCGATAGGGGGTATACGCCTCCCTTTATTTACCCCCCCCCCCCCCCACGCGTGCGACTAGTCATGGAAAGAATATAACACACACCCAATAGAAATGTGCCAAGAAACCTTGTGTGAATTATTTGAGAGTAAGTAAATTTCCCAAGAAAGTGCACATAGAAATAGGAGGTGATTTTCCTGAAGAATTCGGGCTTCTAGTGCACACATAGTAAGAAGGAAAGGATCAACAATCTTGTACAGTTTTTTAAGCCTAGTTTAAGGCTAAGATATCATTTTATTCTCTATTGAAGAAAGTGTATTTGTAAGAAATATATTGCTCAATTTTCTTCAATAATATTCTCAAACAAGCAATGGTTTTCCTAGTTGTGTTCCCTAGAAAAAAATTTGTCTTCTCCTGTGTGAATTATGCATTTTTATGTTCCTATTTCATTGCAAATCTGGTAGATAAATTATGTGTTTGTATGAATAGAAATTATATATCATATTGTTCATGTTAGCAGATCATCATTTCATGGATTTTCTACATCGAGGGGAGGGTATCTTGAGACGAATTGTAGGGTGTGGGACCATGTAAATTCTAGTAGAAAGGGGCCCATGAAGGGAGATGCAACGACAAAGAGGTTGTGCACGTAGGGTTTTGACCCTCGAGGAATGGGATAAACACATCTAGTGGATCAAAGGGAAATTATAAAGGAGGTGTTCAATATACAAACTCTGTAAGTAGAGTGGACCTTCCGCCTCCATTTAATTTTATTTAAGCTCAGTGAGGCATCTCACTTTGGTGGTAGAGAAATTAGCTCAAGGCTAGTATGATGATTGTAATGATCTCATAGTCTTTATGAATGATTTTCATCATAACCAATGGCACATGATGGATAGGATAGTTTCTCTCCGGCATGGGCAGAACCAGATTCGGGATAGGAAATATCGCTTGAAAGGATGGTTGGCGCACATGGAAGCACGTGTGCATGAGGAATTTTTCCAACCTATGCCGCCAAGAAATGGACCAGGTGCTTCAGACCCACGTAATGCTAATGTCCAGGGATAATGGTTGGTTTCTTTTGGATTTTGGGTCAATTTTGTTTATTGTGGGAAGCAGGCATGAAATATTATAATTTTTTCTCACTCTTGTCTCTATGTTTTTTCCAATACCTCATAGCCAAGAAGTTCGGTTAGAATGGCGTTGGAAGAATTTTAATTATAAAACTACCATAATGTAATATTTTGACGAATTAAATTTTCAGCTTACAAAAATAAATTTAAAACACTAAATAGGATTTAACTGTGTTCAGGAAAATAACTTCATAGACTTTAAAATAGATAATTCCCATACAAACTCAAGTTGACATTCTATACTTTTACAAGATTGAGAATAATATTAAATCAAAACACAAATGGATTCAACCATGGAAATACAACTACTTATTAATATGTTTGGATTTTGGTACTCTTGGTGTGTTTATAATTTTAATACACGGTGAATGTATTTTATTAATTTTAAATTCAAGGAAATGAATTACATCTCTCATTACTATAGATAACACTTGAAATAATCCATTTTGAATGAGATCACAATTTATATCATTTCGAGATTTAAAGAGAATATCTTTCACTCAAATAAAATTGTAAATGATACTAATTTTCACATTGAAAAATTTCACATTGAAAAATAGAATAAAACTAAAAACAATAGGATTCTAAGCTTAATTATATGGCTATTTGAATACTACTAGTAATGGGTTTTAGAAGCAACTAGATTAAATATATTACCATCCTCCAATGGTATGATTTTAGTGAAAATAGGTCTTTCTAGTAAACTGTGGAAAAGACCCACATACCTAGGTCATCAATGTCTGAAAATAAAAAATAAAAATTAAACACAAAAATCAAAACTTTAACCGTGCTACGTTCACGAATAGTTCACAACTTCTTGTTGAGTTAAACCTGCATCGTGCCTCTTGGACAAAGTATGAGTTTTGTTTCATTAATTACTATGATTATTTTCATCAATTCATCAAGTGCAAGTTTATAATTATTTTCATATTTTCATTTTCATAATTACTATGAGTTTTGTTTCATAAGTGCAGGTTTATAATTTAAGGAGTTACAACCACAGCATTCATTGTATACATCGCTGCTTTATTTCCTCCCAATCTCTACAATTTTTCCAATCTCTACAATTTCACATTGATTTAACTTCACTATCAATCCAAACACATCATCAATGAGCAATGCCATTATCTTGCATGGATTTGTTTCTATATATTTTTTTCATTTACATGTCGCTGATGATTCTTTCATGCTTTTTCAAACATTGTTCTTGTTTGAAGGAGTTATCAATCTCATCGGGGCTAAAAAAACAAAGAGAAACCAATGAGATCTCCACCAAAGTTGAAATTTGTTTTTTCAACACATTCAAATTTGGGTATTCTTCTATTATTCAAAACAATTGTTTTGGTGTGATTTTATACCAATACAATTTCATACAATTCACATCAATAGCATTGATTTATAAGTTTATATATTTATAGGATCTAGTAAAATAAAATTTTATATATTTTTAGGGCTTTTAAAGAAAAAAATTATATTATTTTAGGGTTTCTTCAATTAAGAGATATACATGAGAATGCCTAGTCAGACAAAACATTTGGGTGCAAAGTAATTAATTGACACAATCAATAATGTGACTAGCAAAGTTGAATAAAGGTCTTTGCCCGACCTCAAAGTTCAACCAAAAATCGATTATTAGTAATCAACCAACTCAAAGTATAAACATAATGTTATGGAATGAACATATGCAACCTCGTTCAAAGATGATTATATTCTACTACTCGTCCAACAAATTTGTTGTAAGCTTCTACATAAATTGAGATAAGCTAAAAATTCTTAACCAGTGAAAGTGAAATAATGGTTAATCGTGAATGTGTTCATATTCTTCTCTCTTTCAAATAAAAAAAATATCAAAATGGATTTCCCAATGTCAATTAGATTCTTAGTACATTGATGGAAGTAAAATGGATATACTAATAACATCCCATTAAAATAATCCCTATACATAATCATATATCTTCCTAAATGCATACACTATTTTATTAAAAATTGGAGAGAGCGGAGATACACACACAAATAATTATTTTCTATCTTCAATAATCCGAGATACATCAAATATATATAGTTAAACTAATGCTAATCTTAGAGAGAGAAGTTGAGAGAATCTCTCAACTTCCTCAACAACTCAATCTAAACTAAGTAAGCACAATAATGGAGGCATTATCTCAAACACCCCCCTTTAATGCCTACATTACAAAAATGGAGAACATACTAATTTAATACAAACATTTGTCTGCCCTGGTCTTCATTAACATTTGTACCCACTCTGAGATCTCATAGGAAATGCTCTTTTCTCCACCATTTTCGAGCTACCATTCAATCCATTTAAAATACATTTGTTTCTGACCAGCAATAATGAACCTTGCAAGATCAACAGTATTGACAACTCGGCTCGTCGGGGCTTCCGCGATAGAGCTGACAAGTGATGAACCATCCTATGGACCAATCACCATCTGTCGGATATTTCGCTTTCGGCTATCCATCAGTGGCTAGGCAAATGGTCTGAATACTGAATATGTTCAAGAGCTAATCTAACAACTTGACCTGCTTCTCATACTGTAACCTGTAACTGATGCTCCTTGGCCCGTAGCACAACAAGATCAGCATATAACAAATTCACACAATAAAATTAGCCAATTGTTCTCTCGTCCCTGTAGAACGTCAAGAACAACTAATTTAAATAATGCTAATTTGTTCAATAATTGGTTCTCTAATACACAAATCTCACAAATCCTTGCCCAGCAAATAAAATTCCCTAATCCAAAACTCCACTATACAAGATAATATTTTACTCATAATTCTATATAAACTAACACCCTATGCGCAATCCAAATTAAAAATCCCTGTACACAATCCTATACAAAGTTGCAAACAATGCCCTATTCCCCTATCCATAATTCGATACAAACAACAGACAATTCGAAACAATCTAAAGTGCGTGGCAGTCTATGGATATTTGGCATTGGAAGTGCAGCAGGAGAGATTCCCATTGTCCAGATCCAACGTCCTATGTACTTGTGACATAGTGCAGCTCTTTATTCTGCCCGCAAATTACAGAAAACTTGACCAACTTATTTACTTCAATGTCAAACATCAACATGAAAGGCGTGGCAGATCACAAGGGCTGCAGGCTAGGTTTTGGGCGTCGGTTGAGACCACAAAAGAAATTCAGCTTTGCCTTGAGGCTTAAACGAAGCAATGTCCAGAACTTTGGTGACTTGGCCGAATCCCCTATACTGTCAAACATAAAATTGAATTTCTTAGAGATCTGATCGTAGCTTTCGCCAGCTGAATGGCCAGACTATCCACTGCCCTCTGATGTCTCATGTTTCTGGTCGGAATATTTACGCATTGCACTGCGGGCGGTGTATTCAATAATTGTAAGACGAAATTGTGATTGGCATATCTCAGAAAGCATCTGTTGAGAAGAATGCTTCCAAAACTTGAACGGCGACGGCTTTTATAAAGATCTTCTTGAGCCGCTGAAGGGCATTTCCCACAAGCAGAGGCATTGAGGTCTAGCCTGCACTAAGCAAGACCGTACACCTTATCTGCATTCTCTCCATGAGATGAAATATTGTACCCTGTCTTGTTCACATTCTGAACTAGTGAATTCAGAACCACCTTCAAGTTCCCTTCCAGTGCAAAGCCATGTATAATAACTTTGCCAGAGCAACTGGATCCCTGCAATTCGTTAAGGATATTCAACTGAGCTGGTGCTAATACTGGTAGCAAGAACAAGAACGAGGGAAATAATTTGGATTCTGCAGTGAAAGTAAATTGAATCATTTTCCGCCCTTCTGTAACTGAAATCATTCTTTCGAATCTGAACTTTAGACACACTCTGCGCTGACTTATTTTCTGAACAACGCCTCTTACAGCAATAACACTTTCGATAATGAGAACTCCACCAAACACACGAAACACAAAAACACTTTCACTCAGAAAATAAATTAACTAGACTATCTACTATTCTATAGCAGAAGTTTGACTATCATTGCTCTCACATTTTCCTGGCCTTCCCGTGAGGGAATCAAGCCAGAACAGGCTCTGATACCAAATTAAAAATTGGAGAGAGCAGAGATACACACACAAATAATTATTTTCTATCTTCAATAATCAAAGATACATCAAATATATATAGTTAAACTAATGCTAATCTTAGAGAGAGAAGTTGAGAGAATCTCTCAACTTCCTCAACAACTCAATCTAAACTAAGTAAGCACAATAATGGAGGCATTATCTCAAACATATTTTTTAATATGGTTGTCATATCCCACTCTTTCTCTTTAACAATTTCAATAGCCAATTCATTCATTGTATTAAAAAAAACTAGATTGAAATTTTAATGTGATCTAGAAGGTCATTTATCCGTGAAATATTCCATTTGAAAATAGCACAAACAATTTTAAAAAAATGAAAATATACAGGATGCATAATAGGAACATCATTAATTGTTTTATGTTGGGAAACTAGGAATAAATCAACTGGAAATTTGCACAAAGTCTGTATAGTTTGAGTTCATTGTCTCACTCCCTCTGTGATGGTTTTGAGTTTGTCCAACATACCATCAGTGTCATAGAGGTCATCTAGAATAGTTTCCACCACACAAAATTTTGTGAAGGTAATTATGCTTTGAGACAGGAAGACCTTTTTCAGGCACGAAAACTACCCGTGATTCTTTTTCTCTAGTCTTGAAAATATGACCTTTCAGGCTGGTTTTCTATCAATACGATCAATAATTTAAATGGACAAATGCGGGAGAGTGGAGTGTCTCTAATAATTTTAATAATAATTTGGAATTTCACACTTGTTAATAGTGTGGCCACCTAATGTTTCAATGTTTTCAAACTAAAAACAATTTAAACTCCTTTAATTTCATCAATTGGATTATGTATATGACTCAAGATTCAATCCTTCTATACGACTAAAAATCAATTTTTTCTTCACTGAAAGGGACTACTGCCCTTGTTCATTTATTATCCTCTGTTGAAAGTGAGTCTTTCCCCTACTCATTTATCAATTACTACTGAAAGGGAAGCTTTCCCCTACACATTTACCGACACCTATTGGAAGTATCTACAACCCCTTATCTACAAGCTACCATTTTTTGGCCCTCTTAATTCATCTTTCATCCATTTTAAAACTAGAACGAATAGATCACTTACCTCATAAACAAACAAATTTTCTCACAACAACTGCTCTCCAAAATCACCATACTAAAAAATTCAACAATCCTTGATTATTGATAAAATCACCTTCAATAATTTATCATTAATGAACACACCAAACTATACCAGTAACATCGATCCTTTCACCAATCACAAATGCACTCTTTGCATCTCTAAAACACATCTAAGATACCAAATATAATCACTGATTCACCCTTGATGCATACCACCTATGCATATCGTTGCACCAACAACCTCTCATCCCCTCACTTTGGTTGCTCAAATTGTTCTTTTAAAGAATTCTCTACTCATATTTTCGTGTGTTACTTTAGTTAACCTGTTCTTTGATGCTTGCATGAATTTCTTATATTTTTCCTTGGTCATGTTCAACTAATTTTTGAATCTTCTATTCAAGTTATCATTCATTTCTTTGTTGTTTCTCTAAGAAAAATTGGATTAAACTGTTGTTTTCCTCAATTATGGCGAGTTACAAGATTTAGTATAGATTCTTCTATTTTTAGTGAGCTCCAAATTTGGTGACACTACCAATTTTTCCTTTAATCTCTTCCATGCTGCTATATTTATTTGTTAGCCCCATTCATGCCTGCTTTTGCAATTTTTAGTACTTATTTTTATGTTTAGCATAACTTTCAAACTCAAAGTTTATGACTCATTCATCAAAAGCTCGAAGGCTTTCATAAAAGTGTTTCCAAATATATAACTCTGTGGCCCTTTCTTTATTTGTCTTTTAGTGCTCCACTAAGCGACTAATCAAGACTATAGTCCTGGTAATCTGTTAACACTTCTTTTTGGGCTCCTCGTGCTTTGTTCTAGCCCCAAAGGGGTTTACCGTTGCTGCATTATATATAAATTTTTCTCCAGCTGCCCACCCCTTCATCCAAGGCCTTTGATCATGGCCCGAGCGATTTATTTTATTTGGAATATAATTCTCTATTGGCCCCTTTTGAATTATAACCCTGAGAGCTTAGTTATAATTAAAAACTTCCATGTTGAGCCCTCGTTCTCTAACACCCAAAAACCACATCCTCGGCATGCTTTCCAAGACTTGATGAAACATCACTTGTTGGGAATATTTTCATTTCCCACTCCATCACTTGCCCTAAATCCTAGCCATGAACCTTTGTGTGCCTTTTTATTACCTCTGAGGTCTAGCTTATTGGTTGAGTTTTCATGTGAGTTCAGCCTTTACACTTCTCCCATTAGTTTGTGCTATGCTTTGTATGTTGTCTTCGTGTCCTAGCTCCTACATCTCATCGCTTCCACATGAATACCTTATTTTTCTTCTGGGGTAATCCTACAAAGATGAGATGTCTCAATGGGGTCCTCCCACTGAACCATGCACAAAATCACTACACACCCAGGCCTAATTTTCATTGACATTGTCCATGTCTTCCTGATGCCCAGTCAACCTCTGAGCCTTTTGCGTGCATCTCTCAAACCTTTCAGGATCTAGCCCATGGGATGATGTCATGTTGACGCCACATGTGCCATATTTCACTTAGTGAGTGGTCCAAATGTCACCCAAAAATGGCTCACTTGGCTACCCCAAAAGGCCAAAACACCTGCCATATGTCCACCTCTCATTGGGCCATGTCACTACTAGCATCATCATCCACCTGTGCATCTACGTCATCCCAGAGAGCCGATCATATTGCGCCACCCGCCCAGTGTCAGAGGAGAGAGAAAGGGGTCCCAAAGCCTTGAATTTGTACCATTTTCCCTTTAAAAAAGATTTTGAAGGGTCTCAACCTTTTAACACTACGTTTCCTCTCTCTATTTGCCACATCGCCTAACTTGTTTAAAATTGTTATTGTTCAATCCATCAGTTTTTGTTACCCAATTGCGTGGTTTTTAGTATTATAAGGGGACGTACCAGAATAATTCTTCACCGTCAATCTTGATCAATGTATGGTCATATCGCCCATTCAATCACCCCTATTCATTTTTAACTCCTCCACTTGATTACCCTCAAGAACCATCCTCTAATGCACTGGTGGGACATGTTCCACCTTATCACCCATCAAATTTGTGCGACATATATCCTTTGCCTGCATCATCCCACTAGTGTTCATGTGCGATATTTGAAACTCATCGGGGTAACTGCGTCGGGATGATGTGTATGGGGCCTCCACCTATAGCCAATAGAAATGCTTCTGTTGCGCTATTTTCAGGCCAACTCCACCCATCAAAAATCATCTTGCTAGTTCCCTTAAGCGCTCGTACACCCATCGGGCTACCTCCGCTTGGCTACATTGTTATGTCGGATCCACCTTGAGCCAATCAACATGCTCCCCATTGCTGCTACTATCAGCCACGTTTTCCCAATCCTCAATTTGGCTGCTCTGCCAATGACTCATATGTGTTTGGTAATGCATCCAAACTTAACTATGAGCTAAAAGGGTATCCAACCAAATTTATCTCTGCCACTTTGACTTTGGGGGTTCTAATATTTTACTAGCTCTAACTTATGATTGAGGAGGACATTTTCAAACTTACACATACCACTGGAAAAAAATTTCATAGCTCTATCCATCTAAGTGGGTTTCACCTGTAGTGGATATGATCTACTCTCCATGAATTGAGCTTAAAAATTTTGTGCCTTATTCATCCATGTTGACCTTCATCCTTCGTGTGATCGATCCTTAACACCTATTCCATCCTTTGACATATTTTCCATCATTTTCCTTTTCTAACAATAACATTGTCATCAATGCTTTGTCGTTTCCATGCTTTTCCTTTGTTTTCAATGAAAACATATTTCCAAAAAACAAATTGTGACATATTTTATATCATAATACAATATCAACATGCCATATAAAAACATATTTCACTTATTTGTGTCATTCTTGCGTCAAAAATGGGATAGACAACCCACACTAAATGTTTATGTCACTATTAAAATCAACCCTGTCATGTTACATGGTAATATATATATTTTTTAAGGATAAAAATTTTATTGCCTTTAAAATAGGAGAGTATAAGAAAAACTAAAACATATCAAGTCAATATCTCACTAGAAATACCTCACTAGATCAAAAAATTGTTTTTCCTTAAGGA
Source organism: Pinus albicaulis (assembly GCA_034641835.2). Lineage (NCBI taxonomy): Eukaryota > Viridiplantae > Streptophyta > Pinopsida > Pinales > Pinaceae > Pinus > Pinus albicaulis. Next base: position 1,305,492,847 of record CM076579.1, read on the forward strand.
GGAGAGTGTTGAAATTGTAGCAAGGAATGGCCTCTTTGACTTGTGCCTTAGTCAAATATGCTAATTCGAAATCAATCTCATGAATACTTGAGTTAGTTGTCATTTAACATTTGTGATGTAACCTATCACTGGTTTATTGTCAGTTAATTCAAGTTAGATGGATTTCAATGAGTTGTGTACTAGTTGATGGCTAAATTTTATCTATCCAATGGAGCTAAATTATATTGTTTGTTAGTTAATTGATCTCTAGTTCTATAATAGAGATAGACTTGAGTTCTTGAGTTTAGTTGTGTAGTTTGATGTTTGTTAACTTAATTTACTCTTATTTAACTATTGAATCTACTAAATGTATCCGTAGTAGGTCATGAAATTAGAATTGCTTATTGAGATTGAATGAAGGCGCAGATCTATTTATTCATTGTACATCAGTTTTTGTTAAGAGGCTTGAGAAGTAAGCAGAGAAATTTCTCTTGGGAATTACACAAGGAGATAGGATAAATTCCTATTTTTTAGGGGCATATTTGTACTAGGAAATAAGAGCTCCTAGCATGCCTTATTTTCCTAAGTGTTGGGAAAGTCTTGTGCAAAGTCGATCAGTGTTGCAGCAGAGCTTCAGGATTGAAGCAATTTCTATGTAATAGATCAGATTTCTTAGTTGATTTAATACAACCAAGAGGGGTTTTTACCAGTCGGGTTCCCCATATATATTTTGTGTTCTATGTGTGATTGTGTTTCTATTCATTGTTTTCTTTCACCGATTTTTTGGTAGAGAAATCTTGTGTCTTTTGCAAATCAATTTTCTCTCATTAGCAGTTGAAACATTTCAAGGATTTTATACATGGTATCAAAGATGAAAACAAGATAGAGACAGAGTTTTTTAATCAAATTCAAATCTCATTGAAGAGGAGATCAATTAGTGCAGGAATCATGTAAGTATATGGTTTGAGGACAAAGCATGCCCTAGAAGGGACTTTTAATTTTTGTGAATGGAAGGGAAAATGGATGTTATGCTAGATGATAATGGGGTTTTGGAATACATCAAGACTGATATTCCTAAACCTCATGCATCATATGCACAATAACTAACTCAATGGATGAAGGATAATGCCAAAGCTAGGAGGATGATCCTATAAGGAGTTAGAGACCATATTGTTCCAAATTTTCATGTGAAGGAGACAACATTCCATATGTGGAAGGGCCTTACTGATATATTCAAAAGTAGAAATGGTGCCAGAAAACTAGATTTAAATGAAAAATTGAGGAATATTCAAATGGGTAAGGATGAGCCCATTGTTGCATATATATTCAAGTTTTCTCAAGTGAAGGATGAAATTGTAGGTGTTGGGGAGATAGTTCCACCAACACATCTTGTGAGCCTTGGTCTTCTTGGGATTCACAAATATTGGAATAGTATCCAAGAAGTAGTGAATGGGAGAGATAATATCCCTAATTAGGAGAGACTGTGGTCAGGTCTTGTGCGGGAAGAGATAAGGAGGAACATAAGGGATGGAGTATCTTTTGGGACATACGATGAGGAGAATTTTTCCTTAGCTAGAAAAGTGAAGAAATCCAATGGCAAGAAGGCCTAAGGAAAAAATGAGCCTATTCAGAATGGAGGCAAGGAAAATAAGGATCTTAGAAAGATCAAGTGTTTTCATTGTCATGAGTTTGGAAATTACAAGAAATACAACAAACATGATGCAATAGTAAGAGGAGGAGAAGCACTCTCTTCCAAGTTCAAATTGGATTTCTATTTGGTAGATTGCATGGCAAGCTCAATTCGAGGTAGTGAGTGGTACATTGAATTAGGGGCTTCATTTCACATGAAAATGAAAGAATATTTCTTTAATATTTTGGAGGTGAAAGATAATTCAATATTGAGCTTAGAGACGATAGAAAATACATGACCAAAGGAGTTGGTACAGTTAAAGTTAAGAGGGAGTCTGGTTCCCTTCTCCATCTCAAGAGTGTGATGTATGCTCCATGGTATTTTATCTCTTGAAGAAAAAAACCTTGTCTCAATAGCATTCCTTGAAGAAAAAGAGTATGATGTAGTATTTAGCAAACGGAAGGCTTGCCTCAAGCATTCTACTTCAGGACAAGTCAAGTAGATTGGTGACAGGATCGAGAAACTTTAAAAATTTGAGGTTGATGCATGTGTATCCTTGAGAAACAAGGAATAGATTTCTTAGATTATAGATGTTGTGGTTGAGCTAGAGCGTGATAGAGCTCTCAAGATGGAGCCTCAACCAGTATCTCAGTTTCAGTCTAAGCTAGTTGGTAGTTGGGCTAACTAGCAGGATGATGGTGATGAGGACCATAGCCCAAGGTGAGTGGAGTAGCTGCTTAGTCAAATACTTCCAGTATAGGGAAATTTTAATCCAAGTGGGCAGAGGATTTGGTTAATGGAGCTTAGAAGAGAGTTGAGTCTCCCATCTTCAAGAAGTAGACACCTAGGTACACTAAAGTTGTGAACTCATAGTGCATTGTGGGAAAGAATGGGTATTCAAAGTAGGTTTTTGTTGTGCTATACAACAACCCGCATTTATTTTAATAAATTGGGACCCTTTAGAAATAAATAAGAAATTTATTTTCACCTTTAAAACAAAAAACTTTAGGAATTAAAGTTTTCTTTGAGCTTTCCGCTTTATTCTTTCGTGCGCATCGCAAACCGCATAGCTTACAACCCAAAAGACTTGCAATCCTCTGAGTCACGTAGGCTGTGAAATGCGCTAAACCAATTTCCGAGGTTATGTTTTAAAACTTGAAAACACTTTAATTATCTTTATATTTTCTTTATCGCATCGCACCTTATTTAAACGATCAACTTATAAAGCATTTAGGTAAAAGTTATAAGCTGTGATTAAGTGGACCCGACAAGCCAACAAAGTAATAAACATAAAGCTCTAAAATCACAGCCACAAGACTTCTCAAATGCACATTTTTCATTTCACACAACTTAACCAAAAGCAAAATCATTACCGCATAAGAGTTGCGATGTGAGATTTGTGCAGCTCGCATTTCGTAGGATTTATGGGTAAACATCATAAATGGTAAAAGTTATATGTTGCAATATGCGAACTAATGGCATTTAATTACTCAAGAATGCGAAATGACTTATGTCGTATCAAAACCGAAATTCGATATCTAACGACTTAAGTTGATTAAAATCTATTTCGTGTAAAGGTGTAAGAGATTTGATTTTTGAAATGATAAACGATTATTACTAGTATTTAATAGACATAAATGTTTTATTATATTCATATATATTCGTGCATGTTTGATATAAATGATGGATTTGTCTCTCTATTCTCTATGCTTGTAATGTTCGCTCTGTTTACTTGAAATCAAGAAATCTCTTAATGGAGTGAAGAGGATTGAAATGAGTAAGAAAGGCAAAGAGATTGTTCAAACACATTCTACTGAAGACTCAGACATGTCTCCCTTATTTTCAGACACCACCTGAAACAAGGATTACGACAGTTCATCATGGGAAGCAATGTATAAGCTTTTCGAAGACGAAAATCCAAGGGTAATAACCAAAGTCGCTACAACAAGTAGGACAACTACTTCAGACGTGACTTACTTCGATGCTGCATGTTCATTCATCCATAAGGTAGACGCAAGACCAAAAATTATCCCTTAAACAGACATGTTTAAGTGGGTAATTGACCACATAAGCATAGATGACAGGAAATTCAAAGATTCGAAGGGAGAAAACATAGGGTCTTTCAGGGCAGAGGATTTAGAAGCAATGTACCATCTACCCTCTCCGCAGCAGAAATATGACAAAGATTTTCTGCAAAGCTTCAGAGCAGAACATCCAGACCTCATGAAATTCATAAAGGAATGGAAGGAAGACCAAGGAAAGTTAAAGTGAGATAAACTCGGTACGTACCCAATTGCCCAAATTCCTTCCCCCTATTTCTATGCTGCTGGTATGTTGTGTAGATTATTTGCCAAACCTGATACCACTAGGTTTTCAATAGACTAGGTTCCATTGATTGATGCAATCGTCAATTCCTCAATTTTGAATTGGGCAAATATCCTATCTGACAGTTTAGCCAAACAGATCATAGAATATAGTAATTAAAGGAATTTTTCATCTAGATATATACCACCCTTTTATATGTTTGCCTATGTCATGGACACAATCAGCTTTTCTTCTAGTTTTCCTACCATGGGATGGAAATGGACTACCCAAGACCCTAACTGTTAGGTCCCTATATTACTAGTATAGTCCCTTATTATTATTAGTGTAACCCCCTTATTGTTATTATTGTGCCCTTAAATTATTATTGTTAGGTCGGCTAGGATAACATTGTGGCCCACTAGGATTACATTATTTCCACATGGACTCCTATATATAGAAAGGAGGTTTTGTAAATTGTATCATCCAAGAATTGTTCATTTATGTAATGTATTGGAGGTTTCCCCCTCGAAGTGTCTTATTTCTAAGGGGTTGATATCTCTTTTCTTCTATTTTTGGAGCTGGTTACACAACATTTGGTATCAGAGCTTTGGATTCTAGGGTTTCGCTACTCCAAACAGGTCATCGTGGCATTTTCGCTATAACGTTTTGTCTACGAAGTTTTAGAAGCTGAAATTTTTAGGGTGCGAAGCTGAAATCCTAAGGAAGATCGTCTAAAAATTTCAGAGCTTGGTTCGCAATATTTTCGGAGATATAATCTGTGGAAGTTAGGTATTTTTTCAGGCTCCTAAACAGGTCATCGTGGAATTTTCACTATAACTTTTTTTCTACGAAGGTTCAGAATCTGAAATTTTTATGTTGTGAAGCTGAAATCCTAAGGAAACGTATCGAAAAATTTCAGATATTTTTTTGCAATATTTTTGGAGATATGATCTGTGGAAGGTAGTGCTTTTTCAGGCTCCCGAATTTCATCGTAAAGAGGTGATCGTGGGAAAAGCTCAATAACTCTCTCTCTAAGCATCAGATTGGAGTGTCGTAAAAATTGGTCGTAAGTAAACGGACTGTAGTTTCTTGGCTATCAATTTCAGAGGTAAGGAAGAAACAGTGACACATGGCAAGTCGTACAAATTCGCTCTACTGAACCAGTCCATAATTAGGCCATTGTGGGAGATTGGACATAACTTTGTCTTGGAGAATCCAAATCAGGTCAGACCTGTGGCATTCAAAAGAGAATTCATAGGGCTACTTCAGTGATGAATTTCAGATATTGAAGAGCCGCAATCATAGAGATAATCCAATTTCAATATCGAGCTCCTTAAAAGCAAGAAAAAGGTGTGTATTTTTTTTCCGAATTGCATAAGTCTTGTTTGAAAAATCAATTTGAATTGATTCCAAGGGCATATTGTAGAATAGATATCAGTATTGGGTTCTAAAAAATGCCCCGTAAAAATAATTCAACACCCATTAAGCCTTTAAAAGGCTCTACTATGACTCATGAAGATGAAGAATTGCAACATGATCTATCAAAATTACAAGAGCAAGTGCACCAAATTTCTCTCTCGCAAAGAGCAACAAAAAATGAAATGGAAGTTTTGAAGAAAGGCATGGAAGCAAAGATGGATGGTGTGAAGAATAATATGGATGGTTTGAAGAAAGGCATGGAATCTAAGATAGATGGAATGGAATCTAAGATAGATAGCATGGAGGTTGGCATGGAATCTAAGATGGATGACATGGAAGCTAAGATCGATGAGAAAATGGAAAACATGAAAAAATTTATGGAAGGTTTGACAAAGTTGATACAAGAAATGTTTCCTAATGGTGAAAAGATAGTAGAAGAACCTCATGATGAGAACAAAATAAATGTTAATCGTGATTTCATAAACTCTAATGTTGGCGGGAAGAACCACCATATTCCAAAAAAGGATATGAGGAAGTTTGATGGAAAGGATCCTGTAACATGGATACTACAGATGGAGCAATATTTTGATCTCCATAACGTGCAAAACACACAAAAGGTACACATTGCAACTTTACATTTAGAACAAAATACATTTGTATGGTATCGATGGCTTTGCTCCCGTAAAAAAATTGTCACTTGGTCAATTTTTACAAAGGAAATGATAGCACATTATGAGGATACAAAGAGCAACACCTTCTTTAGCCAATTGATAAATCTCAAACAAAAGGGCTTAGTGGGGGAGCACATTGAGGACTTCCAAAAATTGAATATAAGGGCAATCGATATTCCAGAGGAACATAGGATTGATCTCTTCATAGGCACTTTAAAGGATAACATCCAACATGAAGTTCGCGTTTTGGAACCTGATTCATTGGAGAAGGCATTCAGGTTGGCAAGAAAAATTGAATGTAAAATTATGGCGACAAGGAAGCCTACCACTCACTTCTATAAAGAAGGAAGTGTTTCTACGCCTATATTTCCACAACCTACAAGGTTGACACCACAAAAATTGGAAGAAAAAAGAGCAAAAGGGCTTTGCTACAGTTGTGATAGAAAATACACTAAAGGTCATAAGTGTGTTGAAAAGAAATTATTTTACATAGATTGTGAAGAAGAAGAAGAAAATGAAAAAGAAGAGGATATACACCAGGAACCAGCCATAGAAGAGGAAGAAATGAATCTGACCATATCATGTAATGCACTGGCAGGAATTACCACTCCTCAAACTCTCAAGATAGCAGGACAGATCAAGAAGAAAAAAGTAATAGTGTTGATTGATTCAGGTAGCACCCATAATTTTATTCATTGTAAGGTAGCCAAGGAATTAAATTGTTTCCTATACCCAGCACCAGAATGTCAAGTGATGATTGCAAATGGAGGAACTATAAATTGCTCGAGAAAATGCCATAATATCAAGCTAACCATGGGGGAATATGTATTGACTAGTCCAATGCTTTCCATTCCTATGGGAGGTGCTGATGTTGTACTAGGAGTACAATGGTTACAATCTTTGGGGACGGTAGTTTTTAATTTTCAAGAACTTTTCTTGAAATTTTTTTCAGAAGGAAAGGAAGTCGAATTACGGGGTATTGAAGGGAAGCCAGGAAGGATAATAAGCTCTAATGTCATGACAAAACTTCTAAAGAAAGAACAACGAGGCGTAATTGCACAATTATGCTCTCTAGAAGTTCCGACATCAAAATCATCTATTTCTGCAGATCTCCAACAAGTCTTGGACAATCATTCCAAGGTGTTTGAAACTCCCAAAGGACTCCCACCTATTCGTGATCATGATCGTGCTATTCATTTGATTCCACGAAGTTTTCCTCCAAACATTAGGCCTTATAGATATCCTAACTTCCAAAAGAGCGAAATTGAACGTATGATTGCAGAAATGTTAGAGGCGGGTATAATTCAACCTAGTCAAAGTTCTTTCTCTGCTCCTGTAGTATTGGTACACAAGAAGGATGGATCATGGCGAATGTGTCCGATTATAGGGAGTTCAATAAGCTCACCATTAAAGACAAATTTCCCATTCCTGTGATTGATGAATTATTGGATGAATTACATGGAGCAATTTATTTTACCAAGTTGGATCTTCGTTCAGGATATCATCAAATTAGAATGAAGACTGAAGATATTCCAAAAACAAGATTTCGAACTCATGAGGGTCATTATGAATTTTTGGTCATGCCTTTTGGCCTTACCAATGCACCTTCTACATTTCAAGGGTTGATGAATTCCATTTTCAAACCCTTCCTTAGAAAATTTGTGCTAGTATTTTTTGATGATATACTAATCTACAGCAGGTCTTGGAAGGATCATGTTGAACATGTTGACAGGGTGCTCAAACCATTGCAGGAGAAACAATTATATGCAAAAATATCCAAATGTTTCTTTGGAGTACAAGAGGTGGAATATCTGGGTCATATTATATCTCACGAGGGTGTTAAAGTAGACCCTAACAAAATTAAATCCATTAAGGAATGGAAAGTCCCCACATCCATAAAGCAGTTGCAAGGATTTCTCGGGTTAACAGGGTATTATCGCAAGTTTGTTAAGAATTATGGGAGAATAGCAGCACCTCTAACAACATTATTGAAGAAAGATGCATTTTCATGGACTCCTGAAGCAACTAAGGCCTTTGAACATCTTAAAAAGGCAATGTGCCTAGCACCGTTCTTAGCTACGCCAAACTTCACAAAAACTTTTATTGTGGAATGTGATGCCTCAGGAAATGGAATTGGTGCAGTTTTAATGCAGGAAGGAAGACCCATTGCTTTTGAAAGTCGTCCAATCAAAGGAAAGTATTTACAGAAACCTATTTATGAGAAGGAAATGTTATCAATACTACATGCACTAAAGAAATGGCGAACTTACCTAATGGGAAGACACTTCAAGGTAAAAACTGATCATGATAGTCTTAAACAATTTTTGGAAAAAAGACTATCTTCAGAAGAGCAGCAAAAATGGGTCACAAAGATGTTGGGTTATGACTTTGAAATAATATACAGAAAAGGAAAGCTTAATGTTGTTGAATATGCACTCTCTAGAAATAATGATGAGGTGGAAGCATTGTTGTGTGCCATTTCTATTATCCAACCAGATTGGATAACCGAAGCAAGAGATGAATGGAAGAAGGACAAAGATGTATGGACACTCATTCAAAAGTTGCAGCAAGATCCTAGTACATCTGATACATTTAGTTGGAAAAATGATTCCTTATGGTACAAAGATCGCTTATATCTTTGTAAGAATTCCCAACTAAAACAAAAGATTCTTCTGGAATTGCACACTTCTCCTTTAGGAGGAAACTCGGGATTTTTAAAAACTTACCACAGGGTGAAGAAAGAATTTTTTTGGGATGGCCTTAAATCTGATATTCAAAAGTTTGTGGCGGAATGTTTGGTTTGCCAGCAGAATAAAGTTGAGACAATTAAGACCCCGGAACTTCTACAACCTTTATCCATTCCAAGTCAACGTTGGGAGGAGATTTCAATGGATTTTATCACAGGTTTACCTAAGTCCGAAGAAAAGAGTGTCATCATGGTGGTAGTTGATAGAATTACCAAGTATGCACACTTTTGTGCATTATCTCATCCATTTAAAGCAAGTACAATTGCTACTACATTTATGGACACAATTCAAAAGCTACATGGAAACCCAAGGGTTATTGTGAGCGACAGAGATCCCATTTTTACCGGAAATTTTTGGACGGAGTTATTTTCTTGTTTGGGTACTCAATTAGCTCATAGCTCATCTTATCATCCTCAATCCGATGGTCAAAATGAGATAGTAAATAAATGTTTGGAAGGATATCTTCGTTGTTTTGTATCTGATAAACAAACACAATGGGTCAAGTGGTTACCTCTCGCCGAATGGTGGTATAACACTTCCTTCCATACTGCAGCAAAAATGACCCCATTTATGGAACTTTATGGATATCATCCACCATCCATCACATCATCTTTAAGGAAAAATTCGAAGGTTCAAGCAGTGGAAGATCACATCGAGCATCAACAAGAAGTTCTCCAACTCTTAAAGGATAACCTGAATTTGGCACAAAATCGAATGAAACAACAGGCAGATCAACATCGCAGCGAGAGAAGTTTTGATGTAGGAGACTGGTTATTTTTACGGCTACAACCATACAAACAAATGTCCCTCAAGCAAGCTAAGAAGGATAATAAATTATCACCAAAGTACTATGGTCCTTACAAGGTGTTGCAAAAGATTGGTACTATGGCATACAAATTGGAGCTTCCTGATTCTTCGCGAGTGCATCCAGTTTTCCATGTTTCATGCTTAAAGAAGGTTATAGGTGAAAATCTTCCAGTTTAAACAATATTGCCAGAACTTGATGAGGAAGGAAAAATCATATTGGAACCTGAAGCGGTCACAAAATCGATCAATTTCAGAGTATCTCATCAAGTGGAAGAACTTATCCACTGAATATTCTACATGGGAGGATGAGAAGTTTATAAAAAAGCACCCAGAGCTACTTAAGCGTTGAGGACAACACTTTTTTGAAGGAGAGGGGCATGTTAGGTCCCTATATTACTAGTATAGTCCCTTATTGTTCTTAGTGTAACCCCCTTATTGTTATTATTGTACCCTTGTAACCCCCATTTTGTTATTATTGTGCCCTTAAATTATTATTGTTAGATCGGCTAGGATTACATTATTGCCACATGGACTCCTATATATAGAAAGGAGGTTTTGTAAATTGTATCATCCAAGAATTGTTCATTTATGTAATGTATTGGAGGTTTCCCCCTCGAAGTGGCTTATTTCTAAGGCGTTGATATCTCTTTTCTTCTATTTTTGGAGCTGGTTACACAACACTAACCTAATCCATATTTACCACAAAGCCCTTTGGGATTTAGACTTCCATTTGAATTTTTATAAAAAATTTCATAGAGTCATGTTGCCTATGCACCATATGATATTCAATAAGAAAACCCCTAGGGTTTCCGAAGAAGCTAGTTCAGATATTCTTTCTGTGGCTAGATGGTTTGCAGAAGAGAATTTTACATATGTCAGAGTATTTGGGAGTTATGCTTCTCCCCACGTTCTACCATATTATGTTCCTGATAGGTTTCTTGCACGAGAGATATCCTAGCAGTGTGTTAATGGTATCACTAAATAGCTGAAAGATGCTAAGAAGGTCGTTTGGCCTAATTTCCCTGTACAGTGTGGCACTTTTTCACTTTTTGATATTGACCATACCTACAAGGAGGTTTCTAAGATTAATCTATTGAATTTGGTAGTAATGCCAAAGAGGTTGTATGATCCAAATTATGTAATTAAAAATTACACCACAAAGCTCAAAATGAAGCCTTTTGTAAAGGATATATATGGATTTCATGATCTCTTCCAAGGCATGGAAAAGTTTTCAGATATATTTAAGTTTGCAGCCAGCCAACTGAGCCAAGATGATTTGGAAGCCTTCAAAATATATTGAAATAAGAGACTGGAGAGATTTCCTCTCAACTTGTTAACTATTGAAGATTTCAATAGACCTACTCCAAGTATCATCTTGGATAATGAAGAAAAATACATGTCTGAGGATGAATCGGGTCAATCAGAGCATCAATCTCACAATTCAGATCATTCTGAAAATGAATCTAAATCTTGAAAGGATAGCCCATAAAATATAATTGATCAGGTAATCCAAGAGATAGAGATGTAGGAGCAAAAATAAAATAATGGAACAGAGTCAACCTCTCAAGAAGTTCAACACAGTCATGACACACTTGATTAGTCAGAAAAGTCACAAACAAAGAATTTGAGTAGTGAATGGGATGATTTTTCTGAAGTAATAAAAAGTCCTAAAGCCAATCCCAATACTAATCAAGTAACTACTTTTCAAACACCTAAACATTCCCAGAAGATAGTGGAAACTGTTAATCCACTACAACAAGTTCCAGAGACTCATGATCGAGAGATCATACCAGACTACCCTACAAAACAAATAGTTTTACAAGTTGAAGAAATCCCTTCACTGGACATCTTCTACAGTCCTAGTTATAAGGTTGTATTCAAAAGAAATAAAAGGATAAGAACTGATAAAAAAGTCTCAAACCTCACATATGAATCTATTTAAGTTTTGTGGAAGGATTCCTTAGCTGATCCTACTGAACATTTAACTAAATTATCACAGTATGTAGGTGCATATGCTACTACCACTGTTGATAAAGTTACTGAATTTAGAGTGTTGCTTAGGAAAAAGGAAGACAGAATACAAGAACTAGAGAGGTTGTTAGATAAAGAAAAATCCAACTCCATTGAGAAAATGAATGCAAAGATGGCCTGATTTCAAAAATATTTCGAGAGTCTTAAATTGCAGCATCAAGCAGAAGTCAATGAGAAACAAGCACAACTAGAAGCAGCAACGACCAAGTTACAAAGCCAGCCACAATTAGAGAAATTCATAAAAGAATCATTGGATATAAATGCTAAGTTAAAGCAACAACAGGAAGTAGTTTTCCATCAAGCTTCTATTATTGAATCTTATTGTGATTCAAATAAAATACTGATCCGGCAAGTAGATACCCAAAAAATTGAATGTGAAAGGCTCGAGAAGAAAATCAACGAACACATTCAATGGCAAGAATCAGACTCAGGAAAGGAAGTTGATCAACCACAGTTAGATAATTTTCATAAGGATTTCCTATTCAAAGATTGGGAAGCACAAATCAAGCACGCAGAGAAAGAAGCAGCGAAAACATCAAGATTATCAAAGGAAATTATTGAATCTGTATGTGAACAACTAGTGAAAGCAGAACTTATCAAAGAGTACACGTTTGAAGTGTTCTCAAAAGTAAAACAGCTAGAATCACAGTGGTAGCAAAAGGCATACACAAAGGATGAAATAATAAAAAAAGTAACTAAGTTTGATCAAGAAAATTATTGGAATTTTATGATCAAACCTTATCATCAGTATTAGATTCTGCAGCCCTTTACAGATTCAATGAGAAGATCGCAGCCAGTACTTTCAAATGCAGTATTCAAGGGACAGGTCAGATTGAGGATTTCGCAGCCAACTCAACTCAAGCCTATGATAGATATTTGTCAACTTCGTGACCAAATCCAGAAGAAAAGGTAGAATTCATAAATTAAAATTGTTATTTTATTTTCCTAGATTGTAGTTTAAGTTAGTCTTACGAGGATGGTTGTTTGAAACCTCCTCTATATTTTTGTAATAATCTATTATAGATCATATTTAGTTTAGTATTTAAACCCCTCTCATGCATTTAGAGAAGGGTCTAGAAATTTGTCAAAAATATTTGCAAAGAATGCACTACTGTAAGTTTGTGAATTAATGGAACACATTTGTTATCTTATGACAATTAAAGCTATTTAACTAATGTTGCACTACTGTACTCTTTAAATTTCTTGAAATTGAGAAGGAGCATATCAATTGCTGTCAATTTACATGAGTAGAACTTCATACATATGGTACTTTTATTCACTTGTATTAATTTTTTCTTTACAGATTGACATTCATATTTTATTGCATTATATATTTGAAACATTATTATAGAAAAATGTTACGTGCACTTATGTTCTAATATTTATCTGTGATTTCTTATTGAATATATAATCACACATATGAATGCGATATATTTTTCACAATTCTTCTAGTCAAACTACTTTGTTAGAAGAATCATCTTACATAATTTTCATCTCTTTCAACTGTTAAATGATCTATATTACTAATAGTTGAAAGAGATCTCTTTAGATCACATAAAGGAAGAAACATCTCGGGTATATAGTAGAATAAATATTTTAGATAGATGCATAAGATAGATTAAAATCATTCTCCATTTGCATGTCATATAATCACAACACTCTCAAAATCATCCTTATTGGTAAACTGGTCCCATTATCCCCAGTCAAAGCCACTACACCAAACGGAAAAGGAGTTTCTTTAAGGTCCAGAAAGGGTAGCTTTCCCCCATGTTTCGGCAACGAAATTCCGAGGCCTCAACAGTTCCCCATAAGGAAGAAGATAATTATTATATATCACAGGGAGTAGTTTTAGAAGTAGATAAATTGGTAGAGTTGAAGACTGATCAAGGTGGACAAGGTTCTTCAAAGAATCCCTTCCTCGCTAAGAGGGAGCGTTGAAATTGTAGCAAGGAATGTATTCTTTGACTTGTACCTTAGTTAAAGATGAAAATTTGAATCCAATCTCATAAATACTTGAGTTAGTTGTCAGTAAACATGTGCGATGTAATCCTATCACTAGTTTTTAGTAATCATTGGAGTTAGATGGCTTTCAGTGAGTTGGGTACTAGTAGACAGCTACAATTTAGTTATCTAGTGGAGTTAAACTCTAGTTTTTGTTACTTAACTGATCTCTAGTTCTATAATAGAGATAGACTTGAGTTCTTGAGTTTAGTTTATTAGTTTTACTTTTTTAACTCAACTGACTCTTAGTTAACTAGTTACAACTACCGAATTTAGCCCTCGTAGGTCATGTAATTCGAATTTCCTATCTATGTTTTCATTGTACACAATTTTTTTTGGAGAGGCTTGATAAGCAAGCATAGAAAATTCTCTTGGTAATTTCACAGGGAAATAGGAAAAAATTCATATTTTTTAAGGGCATATTTGCGCTAGGAAATAGGAGCTCCTAGTATTTTCCTAAGTATTGGGCAAGTCTTATGCAGAGTTGATCAGTATTGCAACAGAGCTTCAGGCTTGAAGAAATTCATATGTAATAGATCATATTTTTCATTTTATTTAATGCAAGCAAGAGGTTTTTTTCCTAGTTGGGTTCCCCAAATATTTTTTTTTTCCATGTGTGATTGCGTTTCTATTCATTTTTTTATTTCTGCATATTTTTGTGTAATATTCCCAAATGGGAAGAACAGGAATATAGTGCATAAAATGGGAAATAGCAGTGAATAAATCAATACACCATTATATGAGACAAATGTATAGCCTTCTTATTAAACATATCAGCAAATAATAGACACAATATCTTGAGGATCAAGTCACTCAAGTAATAAAAAACAAGCCTCTACTAAGAAAATATGTTATTACAAGAGAAATAGCTGCTATACAAGTGCCATCAGATAAGACAGCTCATTTTTAGGGCATAACTACTATAGAAATCATATATCAATATGGATCTGTTGTTATATAGCTCAAATAATGTCGGGAGTGAAGATCTAGACTCCCAAACATTTTTCCTTAGACAACCTAGAAAGGGTTTCCAGAAATACCCAAAACACAAAAAGTCGGAATGCAGCCCTAGGGCTGAATCACAGTTGCATCTGAATAACTGGATGGAAGTGGCTGAAACTGATGTATAATTGTATATATCTCCTCCAATAGATCCTTCAAGTGAAAGGCTTATCCCAACACTGAAGATCTCACCCTCCAAATCAAGCACTGAAACCTCCCCTGCATATGCTCACTAGAATAAAGCAGTCAAAGAGGGAATCTACACTGTAGATGATGGAAATAGGTTGGAATGGTGCCAAGATATGAAAATAAGCTCCTGGAACTTCCCTGCTGACCTCCCAATGGAAGGAATGCTTCCTCCACTGAAAACTAGCTCAGAAAATGGCCCTACAATCTCTCCACTGCAACACAACACAATTCTGAACAAATACTGCGTTGTAGTTGAAGACTGAAGATTGCCCTGAAACCTGAATGTGGAATGGTCGTGCAATGCTCTTCCTAGAGGCTCCTCAAGGAAAGAGGTGGGATTCCTTCTCGGGAACACCCTGTGGTAAACAAAACAGTAATCTCAGCTAAACAACGGAAGAGTATAGGAAGTCATACAGACCAAAAAATCAATAATCAACCACATAAACCATCTATGGCTGCCTTGCCCACCTTATAAACAATGAGAGCCTTCTCACCTTGGGTCCCACTCATTAAAGTCACTACTATCATGGATAATTTCTCCCATTCACACTTCATTGTCTCTCATTGTTGATCCACTCCCTCCATACCAGCGTTGTTGATTTGGTCAAACTTCACCTTGTCCACATGCATTAGCCCCTGTTCACATATGAGGGTGTTTTATCCAGCTATTAATATGATCCCTTTTCACATTAATAGGGTTTTCATTCCTACTAAAGAGATTTATGGGTCTCCCTACCCACTAATTCATCTATATAAATGCAAAAAGTAAAAATTAATATTCCAATTCACTACATGCTAATTTAGGAATATTACAGTCCTCCCCTCCCAAATGTTTCTTGTCCTCAAGCAACTACAAGGATAGAACTAGAGAGCCTCCTCTACTCCTCCTATAGCATCCTCATATGATAAGCTCCTCCAATGAACAAGATGTTGTCTCATCAATAAGTCTCCAAGTGGTTCCTCCCAAGTGTGCAGGTTAGCTTTTGGTGACAAATCCAAATAGCTATCATCACTAAGAAGTGGAATATCCATGGAGGCAACAATATGTTGTATAGAGGCCTTCTTGAGGCATGAAATCTGAAATATATTGGGAATCATCATTCCCATGTGAAGCTCCCATTCCCAAGCTATCATCCACACAAAATGAGTCACCCTCCAAAATGGTAAGTCATGGAAAAACTCCTCCACCTTTGGCTCCTGCAATGTAGGTGGGATGTATATATGAACATGATAGACCAAATAGCCTACCCCAAGCTGTCTTTCTCTCCACTTATGGAAATTGTAGAGTTGCTGCTGAATTTTGGCTGCAATAGTGTTTCCCTCAAGAAACCAAGGGACAACTGGATCTTCAAAGACCCCTTCTCTAGTATCATGAACCTTGCTAGCCCAAGCCATTTCATACAAAGTGAATAGCACATTATATCCATATGGAATCCAATTTAGAAATAAGTTGAGTGTTGTGTGTAATGCTGGATGGTACGAATGGTTTCTCCAGTGGATACATCGCAATTTTTCTAACTGTTGTTTTAGAACATCAGGTGGCAAGTTGTCTCCATCTCCTTGCTAGTTGTGCATGTTTTATCATCTACTAAGAAGTAGTAAATGGCATTATATATCAGTTGAGCATAACAAGAATAGCACAACACTTGCTCGAATCCATCCAAGGAAGGGCTTCCTCCATCACTGATATTGGTCTTAGAAAAACCATGTAGCAAAAATAGAAACTTGCCCTCTTGTGGAGCAATGCATTGTACATATATGGCAAGAGAATAGAAATATTTTGTTAGATGAACCATATGTACAAACATGCCATTCTTACCATGCATTTTGAGTAGGCAAAAGATGAGGTCCATGGATGAGCCCTCCCATGAGAATCTCTTCATAATGGTCTGAAATGTAAAGTGATACATACTCGCATGGGAACACTCCATCAATAGATGCATACTCCCAAGTGACAGTGTTGTTGGCCTTAGTGATAAGGCTCTTGTCACCCCATGACTCCATTCTTTGACATGCCACATGCCAAAGTCATCCACCTTGATGCCGCTATAAGTGGGATATTCCTCCTTATGTGGGAGCACCTCCCGATTTTCAAAACTAAGGAGTAGCCCCTTTGCACCATGATTGTGCCCCAATCTACTCCTGTAATAACATGCAAATAATGGGAGAAGATCAACCCATACTTTCCCAAGAGAAACCAAAGAAACAATAGCTCTTGCTGCCTCCCCACACCTCCATTATATAGACCATGGAGTGCAAACATGATGGTTGACAAAAAAATTGTCACATCACCCCAATGCAACCAAAATCCTTGCTGCCATATAATTCAAATGTCATGCCAAGTCCCAACTACTAACACACCCTCAAAGATTGGATATGTTACATGATGGCCAAACTCTTTCAAGAGTAGCCAGCGCAACCATGCCTCCTGTTGCCCTGTGTCATAGATATGCAAGTGGCTCACCAACCTCATGCTCACCATCCACACCCCCTCATCCAAATGTGGGTGCCTCCTTCCATGCTCAACATTGGTATCCCTCCAATGGAGAATACCATCCTCCCAAATCAAATCAATATCTCTACACTTCATGGGATGTTGAAGTGCAGCCTCCTGGAGATCTCCATATGAAGACCACTCATCAATGACCATGTTTAATCCATAAGGATCCAAGTATACTGAAGGAAAAATCTTCTCATTGAGCTAGGAAGTTCTCATCAAGAAGGATCCATCATAATAATGGGAGATAAGTTACACATGTAGAATGGTCATTGGAATGCTCAAATAATAGTTGGGCCCCCAACTCATCACTGTTTCTCCATGACAATGTTGTTGATCTCCATGATGGTGCATATGATGTCTCTGGATCATGCCCAATGTTGAACATATAGTTCTGCATCGGATTTTTTAGGACAATGCTCATCCTATCCTCCAAAAATCTACACTCCAACCCCAAGAGTTGTGTGCAACTCATCAATGAAATACTAAGATGAATGTATATCTCCTCCTTGATTATATCAAGGGTCCTCTGTGCAGTGATAGTCTGTTGCTCCAAATCAACAGTGTATCTTGACCCAAGGTCATGCAATGGTATATTCCCACAACCTTTCATAAGATGTGTTGAAATAATAGAAAGTGGAAACATTTGCATACCTTGATTTTTCTTAGGAACATCTTGTACTGCTACAAGGGTTCCTCCCACCGGTGTGATGACTTCCCCAACTACTGATGATGATGGCTGCTCTTTTATGGTTGCATCATCACTGGTATAAGTTTCCTCCTACTCATGCATCTCCTGAATAATGCATGGGACTCTAAATGTCAAGAGATCAAGACTACTTTGCAAAGGTGTGAGTGTTCTTTCTCCTGATGTAAGTGCTCCTGTAGAAAGTGGTGGTGGAGGTTTCTTCTCCTCTGATTTCTTCTTGTCAAACCTCTTGATCAACCTGTGAGTAAAATATGCATATGCAGTCATTTTTGAATGACTCAAATGGCTAAACCACCAAATTTTTTCTTCACGCTCAAGGTGTAGTGCTGCAATCTCAACAACTTATCTCTCTACCACTGGATGTAGTAGGAAGAATGCATCCAACTCCATTCCCCAAGCCCTTTCTGTGCATGTGGATGACCCATCAAATGTAGACAATAGAAATCTATTGCACTTTCTCCTCCTATTGCTGCTAGGTCTTCTCTCTTCTTTAAGTTGAATAAACTGTGGGAGAGTTAGATTTTCCTTGAAAGCTCTTGGTTGAGATCTGTATTCTGCAAGATATTCACTTAGAATATCATGATAGTGGAGTTAAACTCAAGTGTTTGTTACTTAACTGATCTCTAGTTCTATAATAGAGATAGACTTGATTTCTTGAGTTTAGTTTATTAGTTTTACTTTTTTAACTCAACTGACTCTTAGTTAACTAGTTACAACTACCGAATTTAGCCCTAGTAGGTCATGTAATTCAAATTTCCTATCTATGTATTCATTGTACACAATTTTTTGTGGAGAAGATTGATAAGCAAGCATATAAATTTCTCTTGGTAATTTCACAGGGAAATAGAAAAAAAATCATATTTTTTAAGGGCATATTTGCGCTAGGAAATAGGAGCTCCTAGTAGGCCTTATTTTCCTAAGTATTGGGCAAGTCTTATGCAAAGTTGATCAGTATTGCAACAGAGCTTCAGGCTTGAAGAAATTCATATGTAATAGATCATATTTTTCATTTTATTTAATACAAGCAAGAGGTTTTTTTCCTAGTTGGGTTCCCCAAATATATTTTTTTTCTATGTGTGATTGTGTTTCTATTCATTTTGTTCTTTCCGCATATTTTTGTGTAATATTCCCAAATGGGAAAAGTAGGAATATAGTGCATAAAATGGGAAATAGCAGTGAATAAATCAATACACCGTTATATGGAACAAATGTATAGCCTTCTTATTAAACATATCAGCAAATAATAGACACAATATCTCGAGGATCAAGTCACTCAAGTAATAAAAAACAAGCCTCTACTAAGAAAATATGTTAATACATGAGAAATAGCTGCTATACAACTGCCATGAGCTAAGACAGTGCAGTTTTAGGGCATAACTACTATAGAAATCATATATCAATATGGATCTATTGTTATATAGCTCAAATAATGTCGGGAGTGAAGATCTAGACTCCCAAACATTTTTCCTTAGACAACCTAAAAAGGGTTTCCAGAAATACCCAAAACACAAAAAAATCGGAATGCAGCCCTAGGGCTGAATCATAGTTGCAACTGAATAACTGGATGGAAGTGGCTAAAAATTATGTATAATTGTATATATCTCCTCCAATAGATCCTTCAAGTGAAAGGCTTATCCCAACACTGAAGATCTCACCCTCCAAATCAAGCACTGAAACCTCTCCTGCAGATGCTCACTAGAATAAAGCAGTCAAAGAGGGAATCTGCACTGTAGATGATGGAAATAGGTTGGATTGGTGCCAAGATATGAAAATAAGCTCCTGGAACTTCCCTGCTAACCTCCCAATGGAAGGAATGCTTCCTCCACTGAAAACTAGCTCAGAAAATGGCCCTACAATCTCTCCACTGCAACACCCTGCAACACAACACAATTCTGAACAAATACTGCATTGTAGTTAAAGACTGAAGCTTGCCCTGAAACTTGAATGTGGAATGGTCATGCAATGCTCTTCCTAGAGGCTCCTCAAGGAAAGAGGTGGGATTCCCACTCGGGAACACCCTGTGCTAAACAGCACAGTAATCTCAGCTAAACAACGGGAGAGTATAGGAAGTCATACAAACCACAAAATCAATAATCAACCACATAAACCATCTATGGCTGCCTTTCCCTCCTTATAAACAATGTGAGCCTTCTCACCTTGGGTCCCACTCATTAGAGTCACTACTATCATGGATACTTTCTCACATTCACACTTCATTGTCTCTCATTGTTGATCCACTCCCTCCATACCAGTGTTGTGGATTTGGTCAAACTTGACCTTGTCCACATGCATTAGCCCCTGTTCACACATGAGGGTGTTTTATCCAACTATTAATATGATCCCTTTTCACATTAAGAGGGTTTTCATTCCTACTAAAGAGATTTATGGGTCTCCCTACCCACTTATTCATCTATATAAATGCAAAAAGTAAAAATTAATATTCCAATTAACTACATGCTAATTTAGGAATATTACAGTCCTCCCCTCCCAAATGTTGCTTGTCCTCAAGAAAATGTAAGGATAGAACTGGAGAGCCTCCTCTACTCCTCCTATAGCATCCTCATATGATAAGCTCCTCCAATGAACAAGATGTTGTCTCATCAATAAGTCTCCAAGTGGTTCCTCCCAAGTGTGCAAGTTAGCTTTTGGTGACAAATCCAAATAGCTATCATCAATAAGAAGTGGAATATCCATGGAGGCAAAAATATGCTGTCTAGGGGCCTTCTTGAGGCATGGAATCTGAAATATATTAGGAATCATCATTCCCATGTGAAGCTCCCATTCCCAAGCTATCATCCACACAAAATGAGTCACCCTCCAAAATGGTAAGTCATGGAAAAACTCCACCTTTGGCTCCTGCAATGTAGGTGGGATGCATATATGAACATGATAGACCAAATGGCCTACCCCACGTTGTCTTTCTCTCCACTTATGGAAGTTGTAGAGCTGTTGCTGAATTTGGGCTGCAATAGTGTTTCCCTCAAGAAACCAAGGGACAAATGGATCTTCAAAGACCCCTTCTCTAGTATCATGAACCTTGCTAGCCCAAGCCATTTCATACAAAGTGAATATCACATTATATCCATATGGCATCCAATTTAGAAATATGTTGAGTGTTGTGTGTAATTCTGGATGGTACGAATGGTTTCTCGAGTGGATACAGTGCAGTTTTGCTAACTGTTGTTTCAGAACATCATGTGGCAAGTTGTCCTCCATCAATTTGCTAGTTGTGCATGTTTTCTCATATACTAAGAAGTAGTAAATGGAATTATATATCAGTTGAGCATAACAAGAATAGCACAACACTTGCTCGAATCCATCCAAGGAAGGGCTTCCTCCATCACTGATATTGGTCTTAGAAAAACCATGTAGCAAAAATAGAAACTTGCCCTCTTGTGGAGCAATGCATTGTACATATATGGCAAGAGAATAGAAATATTTTGTTAGATGAACCATATGTACAAACATGCCATTCTTACCATGCATTTTGAGTAGGCAAAAGATGAGGTCCATGGATGAGCCCTCCCATGAGAATCTCTTCATAATGGTCTGAAATGTAAAGTGATACATACTCGCATGGGAACACTCCATCAATAGATGCATACTCCCAAGTGACAGTGTTGTTGGCCTTAGTGATAAGGCTCTTGTCACCCCATGACTCCATTCTTTGACATGCCACATGCCAAAGTCATCCACCTTGATGCCGCTATAAGTGGGATATTCCTCCTTATGTGGGAGCACCTCCCGATTTTCAAAACTAAGGAGTAGCCCCTTTGCACCATGATTGTGCCCCAATCTACTCCTGTAATAACATGCAAATAATGGGAGAAGATCAACCCATACTTTCCCAAGAGAAACCAAAGAAACAATAGCTCTTGCTGCCTCCCCACACCTCCATTATATAGACCATGGAGTGCAAACATGATGGTTGACAAAAAAATTGTCACATCACCCCAATGCAACCAAACTCCTTGCTGCCATATAATTCAAATGTCATGCCAAGTCCCAACTACTAACACACCCTCAAAGATTGGATATGTTACATGATGACCAAACTCTTTCAAGAGTAGCCAGCGCAACCATGCCTCCTGCTGCCCTATGTCATAGATATGCAAGTGGCTCACCATCCACACCCCCTCATCCAAATGTGGGTGCCTCCTTCCATGCTCAACATTGGTATCCCTCCAATGGAGAATACCATCCTCCCAAATCAAATCAATATCTCTACACTTCATGGGGTGTTGAAGTGCAGCCTCCTGGAGATCTCCATATGAAGACCACTCATCAATGACCATGTTTAATCCATAAGGATCCAAGTATACTGAAGGAAAAATCTTCTCATTGAGCTGGGAAGTTCTCATCAAGAAGGATCCATCATAATAATGGGAGATAATATGTCTCTCATCAGCCATCTTCCTATCTCTTGTTACACATGTAGAATGGTCATTAGAATTCTCAAATAATGGTTTGGCCCCCAACTCATCACTACTGCTCCATGACAACGCTGTTGATCTCCATGATGGTGCATATGCTATCTCTGGATCATGTCCAATGTTGAACATATAGTTCTGCATCAGATTTTTTAGGACAATGCTCATCCTATCCTCCAAAAATCTATACTCCAACCCCAAGAGTTGTGTGCAACTCATCAATGAAATACTAGGATGAATGTATATCTCCTCCTTGATTCTATCAAGGGTCCTCTGCGCAGTGATAGTCTATTGCTCCAAACCAACAGTGTATCTTGACCCTAGGTCATGCAATGGTATATTCCCACAACCTTTCATAAGATGTGCTGAAATAATAGAAAGTGGAAACATTTGCATACCTTGATTTTTCTTGGGAACATCTTGTACTGCTACAAGGGTTCCTCCCACCGGTGTGATGACTTCCCCAGCTACTGATGATGATGGTTTCTCTTCTATGGCTGCATCAGCACTGGTATAAGTTTCCTCCTGCTCATGCATCTCCTGAATAATACATGGGACTCTAAATGTCAAGAGATCAAGACCACTTTGCAAAGGTGTGGGTGTTCTTTCTCCTGATGTAAGTGCTCCTGTAGAAAGTGGTGGTGGAGGTTTCTTCTCCTCTGATTTCTTCTTGTCAAACCTCTTGATCAACCTTTGAGTAAAATATGCATATGCAATCATTTTTGAATGACTGAGATGGCTGAACCACCAAATGTTTTCTTCACCCTCAAGGTGCAGTGCTGCAATCTCAACAGCTTATCTCTCTACCACTGGATGTAGCAGGAAGAATGCATCCAACTCCATTCCCCAAGCCCTTTCTGTACATGTGGATGACCCATCAAATTTAGACAATAGAAATCTATTGCACTTTCTCCTCCTATTGCTGCTAGGTCTTCTCTCTTCTTTGAGTTGAATAAACTGTGGGAGAGTTAGATTTTCCTTGAAAGCTCTTGGTTGAGATCTGTATTCTGCAAGATATTTACTTAGAATATCATGATCTAAGTTTCTTCCATCTCTATATCTTTCACCTTCCTCTTCAAAGAAGCTATACATAGTGTATTTATTTGGAGCTCTATGCAATACCGATTTTCTTTTCTGTTGATAGGAAGTGCATGGGCCTTCCTCATCTTGAAATCCTAATGAGGTCTCATTATTTCTCTCCATTCTTCTTTGCTTGACCTCCTTGGTGATGTCCCTCATATATCTGAAAATAGATGAGATAAAACTCATTACTTCCATCATTCTGATCTCTTTCTTCTTCTTCTTATAGCATATTGCCTGAGATCCACAGGCTGAGCCAAGATTATGCTCAGATACCACTGTAATATTCCCAAATTGGAAAGGCAGGAATATAGTGTATAAAACAGGAAATAGCAGTGAATAAATTAATACACCATTATATGAGACAAATGTACAGCCTTCTTATTAAACATATCAGCAAATAATAGACACAATATCTTGATGATCAAGTCACTCAAGCAATGCAAAACAAGCCTCTACTAAGAAAATATGTCAATACATGAGGAATCGCTGCTATACAAGTTCCATGAGCTAAGATAGCGTAGTTTTAGGGAATAACTGCTACAGAAATGATATATCAATATGGATATACTGTTATATAGCTCAAATAATTCCGGGAGTGAAGATCTAGACTCCCAAACACTTTTCCTAGACAACCCAGAAAGGTTTTCCTAAAATACCCAAAAAAAAAAATGTCGGAATGAAACCCTAGGGCTGAATTGCAACTAAAACTGAATAACTGGATGGAGGTGGCTTAAACTGATGTATAATTTTATATATCTCCTCCAATAGATCCTTCAAGTGAAAGGCTGATCCCAACACTGAAGATCTCACCCTCCAAATCAAGCACTGAAACCTCCCTGCAGATTCTCACTAGAATAACGCATTCAAAGAGGGAATATGCACTATAGATGATGGAAATAGGTTGACCTGGTGCCAAGATATGAAAATAAGCTCTTGGACCTTCCCTGCTGGCCTCCCAATGGAAGTAATGCTTCTGCCACTGAAAACTAGCTCAGAAAATGGACCTACAATCTCTCCATTGCAACACCCTGCAACACAACACAATTCTGAATAGATATTGTGCTGTAGCTGAAGACTGAAGCTTGGCCTGAAACCTAAATGTGAAATGGTAGTGCAATGCTCTTCCTAGAGGCTCCTTAAGGAAATAGGTGGGATTCCCGCTCGAGAACACCCTGTGCTAAACAACACAACAATATCAGCTAAACAGTTGGAGAATGCAGGAAGTCATACAGACCACAAAATCAATAATCAACCACATAAACCATCTATGGCTGCCTTTCCCTTCTTATAAACAATGTGAGCCTTCTCACCTTGGGTCTCACTCATTAAAGTCACTACTATCATGGAGACTTTCTCCCATTCACACTACATTGTCTCTCATTGATGATCCACTCCCTCCATACCAGTGCTATTGATTTGGTCAAACTTGACCTTGTCCACATGAATTTTCCCCTATTCACACATGAGGGTGTTTTATCCAGCTATTAAGATGATCCCTTTTCACATTAAGAGTGGTTTTATTCCTACTAAAGAGATTTATGGGTCTCCCTACCCACTTATTCATCTATCTAAATGCAAAAAGAAAAAATTAATATTCCAATTAGCTGCATGATAATTTAGGAATATTACATTTTGGTAGAGAAATATTGTGTATTTTTCATATGAGTTTGCTCTCATTAGTAGTTGAGATATTTCAAGGATTTTCTACAGAGAGTGCCAGATGAATACAAAGTGAGCCAAAATTAAATAGAAAAAAACAAATACATGGGACAAAACAAATTTGGAATAAATATTCTACAACATAGGGAACAAAAAACATACACACGATAAGTCACTACGCATAGTGATATGAATTAGAAACTACAACCTAGATGGGATCCTTAAAAGCCTCACATGTTTTCCCTGTTGAGGGGGGAATATAAATATGTTTTTAAATTCACTCCATCGTATTATCTATGTCCCTTAAATTCTAGTTTAGGTGCTCAAGGGAGTGGAGAAATTAAGGAAAAAGTCGGGGAAGAATGAGTAAGACAAGAGGATGGGGAAACTACCACATCAGGCAAGGTTTAGACCTAATAATTCCACAACCGCAGGAACCTCCTTAGAGTTAACATTGGAAGTTCTGCATAGGATAAGGTGGTGTAAAACAACCACACCCCAAGATAATGAACAACAAAATACATTAGAAAGGAAAATCATTACAAGCACATGTGGAAAAGAAAGGTTGAGTAGAAAAATATATACAGAGGGAAAGAAAGGTGACACAACTGTGAAGATGGGAGGCCCATGTAGAAATTATACCAATGGATTCAATCTGATATTGTAATGTACTAAAACAAAAAATTGAATCACTTCTACATATTGTTGAAACCAAATATGATCACACAATCACATAACAAGTAAGATAAATAATTTATCAATCGCACAACACAAGATGTATCTTGGGAAATAAAATGCTCAAAACCCCGCTATCTGTATATTTCATAAATTCAAGATCATGAAACAACACAATTTTATTTCCCTCACTGAGAAACTTCTGCACTCTGTTGACTATCTCACTCTCATCTCTGGCTTTTTCTAAGCAATTTTGGTCCAATATTTAACCTTTTCTTTGCCTAGGCATGCCTTCCTTAGGCATTTATGGGCTAATTGAGACCCTATTAATTAGGAAAATCCCAAATAATGATTGTTAAATTCATCTAAGTCTTCCCGATGACCTCATGCATGAAATGTACAATTTTCTAATTATACAACTGATATTTATCTTCCCTTTAACCTGAATCTCAACTCGGCCTTCCTTAGAACTAACATTCAACAACTATTTATAGTGAATTATCAATTAACTAATTGATCACTGCATGTGAATTAAATCATATTTAATTCATTGGACCTATCACTAGCTCATCTCTCAGTTAGAACTAGCTAAACTGATTTTAACTCAATTAATTGAGTTAACTAATTACAACTCACAAATGATTGTAATTGGAGCCCCTAAAATCATGGGAGAACTCTACATGCACTCATTTTGGGTGCCATTTCTGAATGTCATTTTTAATGTTTCTTGTTGCTAATTTCAACAGCCCCAAGCCATGCGCCATAGCAAGATGCTGGGAGAGAAAGCTAGAGCCAACTAGGGGAGAGGGGAGAGGGATTATGGGAGGAGGTTTGAAAATAGAATAAGAATGGAGTAAGGCCAAAAGATTGAGCCGTATAGTTCTCCCTCTATGAGAGCTTAAACGAAAAACTAAAACAAATTATAGAGAGGAATAGATCAATAATAATTCCCAATTCAATGCAACAATGGAAGGCTGGAAATAAATTCCTCTGTCAGAGGGGAATTCCAACCTTGCATACAATTTGTGAGATGTGAAAACCATGACCTAGTCAAGATACGTATCCCACCATATTGAATATTCCTTAGCCCCTACACTTTCTATGCTCCTCCAACCTTGCAGAGCTCTCTACATTAAAAACAACTCTATTGAATGTTGCAAGCTAACTAGCATGGGTAAAACATTATTGAACATTACCACCACATGCATGAGACACTAGTTATTACGTAGACTATATGTGAAACAACTCAACTCCATTTCCGTAATTTGCATGGTATGATAGGTCATTAATTCCTCCTTCTTGTAGTTGCACATCACCATTAAAAAAATTTCGAGGGCATGCTACCATGTTCCTCGGTCTATTACCTAGATGGGATGATGGTAGCCTACCCCCTTGCCCCACCTTCCTCCTCATAAGTCACCCCATCTAGGTCTAAGTAATCCTTTCACATAAGCTTCCAAAACGTTTCCTTAAGCGGAGAGTCCAAAATAAGATTCCAATTGGATGACATAAATGGAGAATATTATAAACACCCATAATTTGCTAACAAATCAACTATTTCCAGAGACATTCTAATCTCAAGGAATGTGAAAATAAG
Organism: Pinus albicaulis; assembly: GCA_034641835.2. NCBI lineage: Eukaryota > Viridiplantae > Streptophyta > Pinopsida > Pinales > Pinaceae > Pinus > Pinus albicaulis. Next base: position 1,305,520,277 of record CM076579.1, read on the forward strand.
AGAAGATAAATGTTCCAAGATACATTCTAATCTCTAGCTCGAGGAAACCTTCTGTAGTTGGGTACCATTTTAATGTTTCCTAATCATACTTATGACAATTTGGGAATCAACTTCTACTAGTATATTGGTGAGGCCTAGCGATTGAGCATAATCTAATCCCATATAGAGAGCCATTAACTCAACTATATTGTTACTATTGATTCCCATTGTCCCATAGTAAATAAATAGAGGCAAGGATGTCCAATCTTTGATAATACCCCCATATCCGATGCTACCGATATTACTTTTCAAGGTGCCATTAAAATCCAATTTCAGGAAGGAAGGAGGTGGGGGGGTCTAGGATGACAGACTGGAGGGAGGGAGAGGGGGGGAGAGGACAACATAATTGGCCGAAAATACAACCAAGCATGTAGGAGCCTTGCTTGACTACCATAAATTTTCCAATCCTGAGGGGACTAGTTAAGAGTCAGAATCAATTCCTTGACTTTACAAGTGATAGAGTTCCAAATGTAATTCAGATAGATGGAGGAACCCTTAAATATTATTATATTTCATTTTTTTTCATATTTCCAAAAGAAGGAATCCAAGGGAGAGGGTCCAGATATGGTCAAGAATCAAATTGGAAATTCCTGGGAACACCGACTAACTATAATATTTAAAATATGGGTAGGATCCATATCAGCTTTCAAAAAACACTTAGCTAGTTTATTCCATAAGCTCCCTAAGAAAGTACAATTATTAAATAGATGCTCCAAATACTTTGAGTGAAGATGAAAAATAGAACACCTTGAAGGTCCCTGGTAGTTGCACTTCTGAATTTTCTCCTAGGTTAGGAGCTTATTATCAACTAGATGCCAAATAAAGATGGATATTTTTGGCCATACATTATGCTTCCAAATATTTTCTCAAATTTCTTCCATTTGTAAAAATTGAAGTATTGCTTCTAAATTATAACCTTATCAAATGGATAATGTACCTTTTGATTTACATCCCCAACATAGTTTATCATCCTGATCTAAATAGGGGATACATCTATTCTAAATATTTCCCTCGAAATTTTGTCATACTTCTCCTTCTATTTCGGGGAACTAGGTCCTTGGTGGGAGCCATCACCGCCAACACGAATTAGGGTCCACCTCTACTAATTAATTTGCAATTTTTGTTCTCCCTTGATTTGTCATATGTTGGCTCAACTTTTCTAATTAAATTTGGTCCCCTAATCTAGGTAGTTTCTACCATGAGTCAACCCAAAATAGAATAAATCACCCATTTTTAACCTCCAAAAAGCAATGCCTTTGGATCAACCTCCTCTGTTTTTTGGCCATTTTCCAAATTGATGATCTGAGGTCCATGGAATTTAGTTGAATAAAATTTTATTGAGAATTTTATGGAGCATACTTGCATTTCCAATTTTTTTCCATAGGTCTAGGCACCATTCAAGCCATTGCCACCAAACCTTTTCTCCCAATATTGTAGTCATGATTGTTGGATCACACAATCCTAGGCCTCCCTTAAGATTTGGTTTGCATATTTTTTCCCATGGCACTGAAGAACATATATTTTCCTAGTGAACAAACCTAGAGAAAAATTTTGTTGTGTAACAACCCCAGGTTAAAAACTTCATGTAATAAAGTTAATAAAGGAAAAATAATACCATGGTCATGGGACATGTATTCCAAGTTGAATGTTGGGCTAAATATACTAGTGTGGGTTCTTATTTGGTTTATTATGGCTAAGGGAAATTGGCAAAGGCAATGGAAACAACTTTTACAAGGAAAGAGGCATTAATTGGAATTTTATTTATGAAAATAAAGGAAATTAGGAGAAAACAAAGGTGAAAGGTCACAAATTGCATGTGAGGAGGAAAATGAAGGAACATAATGGAAAATTGAAGAAATTCTGAGGCCTCATTGATAAAAAGGCTTCTGAGGATCAATTCACAACTTTTTTCATTTCATTTTTTGAGATATCTCTCTCTATTCTCTCCCTCACTTGCACACTTAGAGTTTTCTTTGAGCACTCTAGCATTGGATCAAGGAAAGCAAAGGAAGGACAAAGAAGGCAAAGGAAAGAAAATATCAAGCAACGAATATTTGGATCAAGCAGCTACAACATGATTACATGCAGGTATCAATCTTCATGTGTGATTTCCTTGCTAGATTTGGCATGAATGGTACATGCATGTGTGTATTTGGTTCTCTTGATGTCATTGGCATGGGTTTTTCCACGTGTGACAGTGGTTTTCAACCTTTCCTTGCCATTTTTGGATAGCCATGGTGTGATGGAGTTCTATTACTTGGTTAAGCTATATTTCGAGATGGTTTCAAAACTGAGTGGGGTGGTCTCAGGAAAAATCACAATGCTTAGGAATCCCTTGACCGATAATGGCGGGATACACGGTAGAGCCTGGTTGTTAATACCCTCATTATGCCTATGAATCCATTCACTAGTTATGGTTGGATACACAATAAAGCCTAGAGGTGTATGGTCTCGTTAGGCCTAGGAAACCCTTGAACGGTTATGGTAGGATACACGGTAAAGCCTAGATAGTGGAGACTAAAAAATTCCTCATATTTTAGGTGGAGATATCCACAGGCATCCATGCTTGTTAGGTCTTAATGATCCCTTGACCGATATATGGCAGAATTGCGATAAAACATGTATTGTATGTTTAATATCAATCCCTTGGCATGATACACGGTAAAGCATGTGGAAACCTTAATTGGTTTTTTGTGAGTCCCACATTCATGCTTAGAATATGGCACGAGGGTAATTGGTTGAAAGAAAGGTTTGGTTCATCCCAATCTATGGTCAGATGGTAAGTGGAAGTCCTGACCTGGTTTCATTTTTCATGTGTTAATAAGAGTTATTTTCCTCTTGTATATTATGTGTAAATGTGTTGTTATTATATGGTTATAATGGTTGTTCTATCATTTTTATTTTGTTGGTTATATGTTTGTTATAAGCATGGTTTTATGACAGATCTTAGTCATGGCTCTCATCATGTTTTTTTTAGAAAATGAATGAATAATGAATGTATGTATGACCTAATAGATGGTAATGTGGCTATTATGAGAGGACATCAGTGATTCTCAAATAAGTATGAAGTCCCTATGCTCAGATGTATTTGTATGACCTGTAATTTGCATGTTCATGATGTGTTTGGTAGAATGTTTGTCATGGTTAGTAGTGAGCCCTAGTATTGCACCAAGAGTGTTGCAACTCCCAGGGGCTGCCCTGCTTTACTTTATCAACTCGGGGTTCATACAAACTTGGAGGTGACAGTGCTATATGCACAACAGATACATTCTGCTCATATTATCCTCTTCTACTTTACGAGAGGGTGTTATTTCTTAGGCTATGATAAGTGATGGGAAGTAAATTACTGGAAAAAAATGAAAGAAATCATTAGGGGAATTTTGAGGTCTAAAATGGACCTCCTAAGGAAATTATAAAATAAAAGTGGAAATAATAAAATAAGATTTAATTACATTATCAAATTTTAGAGGGAAAAAAAGAAAAAAAAAACTACTTTTTGAACTCGTATTTTGAACTTATCTCCCTAAGGTTTACTCACATTTCGAGCAGGAATATTCATTGGATGAAAAATTTAATTCCCCATCCAAGGAGTAACCATATTGCATACTTTTTATGGACTCTGCTAGATGAAAAATGAGAAATACATGAAAAACGTGATTGTAATCACGTTTTTTCATGTATTTCTCATTTTTTGTGTAGCACGATCCATCAAAAGTATGCAACATGGATACTCCTTGGATGAGGAATTAAATTTTGCATCCAAAGAGTACTCCCACTCGAAATTTGAGTAAACCCTTAGGGAGATAATTTGAAAATATGAGTTGAAAAAGTAGTTTATTATTTTATTATTTTTTAATCTTTTTACTTTTTAATCCAAAAATGGTGAATCATCCCCCATGGTTAACATCATCTTCTTGAAACCTATTGGTTCTCATAAAGTTTATTTTGGTTGTACATTTTTCTTAGGAGGCCCATTTTAGACATCAAAATTCCCCTAATGGAAATTAAACTAAAGTGCTAAAAAGAAATGACAAGAATGAAGCTAATTTAATTGGTAGAAAAGGAAATGACTAAAAAGAAACTATCTAACTTGCTGAAAATAAATGGCAGAAAGGAAACTAATTCTAAACCACACTTGACTTGGAAAATTAGCTAAATTCACTCTACTTATCCTATAGTCTATCTAACATGCTTCTATCCATGCAACAAAGTTATCCATGACTTAATTCTACTTGAAAAGGGGTTGATTTGCAGCTTTGGAGGGAAGAAAAGGGCTAAAGTGGCAAATTGAGGGCTTAGTGCATGAAACAGGGCTTAGAAGTGGAAAGCGGGGGTTAAAACCTTATCAAACCTTATAATATGGCAGAAATGGCTTTCGAGCATAAATGAATGGAAATATGAAATGGCAGAGATGGGATGGAGGCGAAAGTTATGATATGCGATATTGCAATCGCAACTTCGCAAAATTGGAGCAGTAAGCGTTAAGGAAAGAAACGAGAAACACGATTTGCAATTTGCGATGTGCAATGTGGAGCAGTGACATGGAGGCAAGGCCGATATCGCAATCGGAAAAATGATCGGTAAGTGTAAGTGTAAAGCAAACAGGGGAATGATGCGATTTGCGATATGCGATATCGCAATCAGCAACGATGAGCGATGAGTCTTAAACAAAAGGGAAAATAATTGCAAAGTGAAATTGCGATGCGGAAATTGTGGTAAGTTGGAAATGAAACGAGAAAAGATTGTGATCCGCGATATGCGATGTCGCAATATCGCGATCGGCGAGAAGAGCAGTAAGTGTTAACGGGAACGACGTAAACAATGTGAAGTGCGAAATGCGATGTACGGTAGCGGGGATTTTGAGCAGGAAAGGTGGAAGACGGGTTTCGATGGTTTTTTTCAAGCGTTTAGTGTTAAAAAGGTAAAGGCAACCGTGAATAAGAAAAACAAAATAATAAGGCAGCTGAAGGGTTTAAGTGTTGTTAGGGGAAAAGGTGGGTGCAGCAGTTGAAAATGAGTGGAAAATAGGAGGAGATGAAGCTGCACCAGTAGTGCTTAGAAGTGAAACACACCTACGAATTCATGCATGGAAAGCTGAAAAAAATGCATGATAATAATAGTGAAAGAGAGATTGAGACCTGGTAATGCAGTTTCTTCCCTAAACTCAAAAAAAAAGAAATTTTTGGCCTGTGGGAAGGTCTGCCCTACTCGAACTCTATTGGCAGAGATGAGAGGGGGAGGCTTGACCACATATTTTGGAGTTTTTCCTCTATTCTACTACTCATAAGAAAATGGAAAAGTACAACAACAAACTGAAATCAAAGACTAAGCAGCACCTTGAAGCATAAATGAAATTATTAGAAGCAAAGCTAATGACATGACAGAAAGCAAAGAACCACTACAGTAGAGAGGCTGAGGCACGTGGATTGGGCCCTAACCCACAAGCCTATCTCTATGAAATTTAAAATCAGTAAAAGAAAATCAGTCTTCTCATTTCATTAAAAGAATAACCTCATACATCTTTGAGAGTTTGATCACTAAAATAATAAAAATCTCAATAACTTGCAACAGAGTTTCGACTGGAATCAACTACTATTGGCTAACTCTTCCTAGTTCTAGCTCTACTCTATTTATTCTACAACGTAGCTACCAACAGCTCCCTAGAAAAATGGTGGTTGAGTCCTCTTGACTCCCAGTAAACAAAGATTGAGTACACTCCTCTTTGAGTTGCTTGGCTGCCTCTCAAATTTGAGTTGCTAGAGAGAATCCTTTGGATCCTTTGGCTGCCTTGGGAGTTCAAATTGCTGGAGAGAATCTAGGGTGGAAAATCCTCCTATAATTTATCCTTGATGTCTCCGCCAAATATTTATGATAAAATATTTATAAAAATTCTTAATAAATCATGATTTTCTACACTCAACCTCATATTAGGTACTAAGAGTATGTTAGCCTTAATCACCACCTATACTAGCATCATAAAACCAAATAATAATAAAAATGCAAGAAAAAGAGATCTGAGAAGGAAAAAAGGTGACTATTAACCCCTCCAAATATGTCTAATGATGGATCTCATCATCACCCCCCTACTGAATGGTTGCTCATCCTCTGAGCAACTAATCCTCCTGCATTTCCTTCAAGGCTTTGATAGCCCCCCTGATTTCCTGAGGAAGAAGTGTGGGAGTTTCCCCAAGGGGGGTAAAAACCATTATTCTTTTTTGCACTCTCTCATTCTCTATGTTGTGCAGCTGTGTCCTTTTCATCATTCAGCCCCAGCAGCAAAGGTGGGTTGAGCTTTAGTCCCAACCATTGGATATTTTTGACCTGCATGGCCCTCTTGTATAATGGTGCCCTTTCCAACGCACCCCTCCGTCTTTCTGGACTATGGTCCTCCCTATTCTTGAGGCTGTGAGGGAGGTTGTTCCATCTCCTCTGGCTGGACATAATGCACTCATATTTTTTCTTCCTAGAAACATCATCAAAGTGGCCTATTAACTGTGCTTGAGTCTGAAGGTATCTTTCAACCAGTGCAGGGTCCCTTTCAATATCTCTATGGTTAAGGATGAATCCTCTTGGGCTAAACAATTCTGGTCTGACATATAAGGGTTCTCTATTTCTTCTTCCCATGACCTTCCAAATCTCTTTTGCTCTATTGTCCTCATTCACCATCCAAGATGCTAGAACCATTAACTGCATATCCCCCATTGTAGGATTGGGGTCCCAATGTCAGCACAAAGTTATGCACATAAAACACTACCACCTTTTATTGATCAGCCATGTTAGCTTGCTTGTATAAATTCATGAATTGCCTACAATCTTGGAAAAGTAGTGATCCATGGGAGGCTAGAGTTTTGATTTGAAATAGAATCCATTTCTCTTTGAGGTACATGGCATATGAGTCAGAAGGGAATCTGTACTGAAGGGCTTCTATGCATAAGTCTGCCATGGTGGCTACTTGATCCTCTTTTTGCTGCAATTTCTCCTTCAGTGCTACATTCTCTGCCTGTGCCTTCTGCAGCTTCTCCTTCATAACTATTTCTTAGATCTTTTCCTCCTACCTCGGTGAGTCTTCAATGATAATCAGGCTCGTGGGAGGATTTTATGGATCTCTCTCACTTATCCTTTAACTCTTGTCAGCTCTGAAATACATGGAGGTCTGCCTTTTTCTCTTTGCGCTCAGAGGAGCTAAGGTGGCAACTACCTCCTTGTATTGAGGGGATGTGGTGTTGTGTTGTGAGTCTGCTTCTTGCCCACTTTCTTCTATCTATATGACTTCTATGGCCATCTCTTATGTTTTTCCTTGGCCCTTTGGCTCTTCCTCTTCTTCTTCTTGTTTTTCTAGTTTCTGTTGGTTCTTCCTCTTCTTATTTAAGCGTTGTGTGCTTCCTTCGGTCTATCTCCTTCAAAAAATTTCAATTTACTAGTTTGGATGAGATGACATCTCCTTTTATTAGATTGCACAACTAATTTTGGAGTGTTTATGTAACTCGGCTCAACTCTAGTTCTGTTGTAGACAGTTGTTTCCTCCTCCTTGTTAATTCATGATGGACTGCGTGTTTCCTCCCCTCGTTATCCTCCATTCAACTTGAGTTAAATTATGTTCTTTTTCATGCCCAGGTGGCATGTACTTCTAGTTGTTTTTAGCCATACCTCACGGTGGTGGCTGAGTTAACTGGCCACCTTTCTTCCCCTTAAACTCTAAGTCTGCAAATTAATTATCTCTGGCTATTATGGATGCGTAGCAAGGGGTGAGAAGCTATACCTGAGTTTACATGTTGTTTCCAAGGCATTTGCACGACCTATATTGAGGAGACAAGCCTTTTGGATGCTGCGTTCTTCACTATTTTCATGTTCTCTGATTGACAATCTTGTTGAATGAGCAGCTCTCTAAGTGAACTACAAATTTTTTGTTTTTCCCTATTGTAGATGTTGCATGGGGGGTGATCTAGATGCCATGGGTGGAACTTCTTGTCTTTCTTGGGGTCTGCTTCATGAGCTCCTCCCTTGTTTTCTTGTTGTTCTAGAACAAATGTCTCTGCTGTAGGAATTCCCTGATGTCTGTACCAGTCTATGTTTTGTTGTCCTTGCTACATTGTGCTCAGGAATGGAGGAGTGTGGCGCATGGAGGTGATGGAGGAAGTTATAAAAATGAATGGAGGGAATGATGGGATGGATGGTAAAACATAAGAGAAAAGAAGATGAATTCTTCCCTGTGTTTCCAGAAACCATTAATGATATGAAAAATAGCAAACACATAAAACATAGAGTTGCAGATGTAACTTATTTGTTTTTTTTTTTTCCTTTCCATTTTTTTTGAAAGAACGTGGGCTGCCTCCATGGAGGTTTTCAACCCACGACCTTGCCTTGGGTGCCTCACAGAGTTTTTAACCCATGGATATTTATTCTTTTTTCTCTCTTTTTTTTTTTTTTTTGAGCAAGTGAGTTGCCTCCATCGAGGTTTTCAACCCACAACTTGCCTTGGGTGCCTCAGAGAGATTTTCACCCATGGATATTTATTCTTTTTTTCTTTCTCTTTTTTTAGGAGGTGTGGAAAAATATGGTGTTTCCCATCACATACACCTCTCTACTTATTGAATTTATGAATTCTACCTTTGACAAAGGCTTCTTGTAAATTTTAAGTCTGTGACCATTGATGAGCAAGGGGATTCCTTCTTCATCTATGGTTCTCATTTGAACTGCGTCATTATCAAAACACATTTTCACTATGTAAGGTCCTAACCGTATTTTTATCATCCTGCCTTTGAAATATTTAAACCTTGAATCATACTACAACGCCCAATTTCCTTCTTGGAAGGTATTTTCTTCGATGTTCTTGTCATGCCATACCTTCCTTTGCAGCTGAACTACCTCTGTGTGAAGAAGTGATTGAATTATGAACTCATCCAATCCATTTAGTTGCAGAAACCTCTCTTTTTGGGCATTTGATAGATCTAGATTTAATTAAGCTGACATTCTTCAAGTATTGAATTCAAACTCAACTGAAAGTAGAGCTTTCTTACCATAGACTAGTTCATAAGGAGTGAATCCTGTTGTTGTCTTCCATGTAGTGTTGTATGCCCAAGTAGATTTTACCAATCTATTTGCCCAATATTTTTTGCTGTTGCTCACAACCTTGGTGAGGATGCTCTCTAAAGCTCTGTTAGTTACTTCTACTTGGCCATTCTCCCGAGGGTGTTAGGCAGTAGAATTTTTATTCTTAATCTTGTGCTTTCTCAAAAGATTATCAATGAGGTGTGAGGTGAATTGTGCTCCCTTATTAGTGACAATTTCTCTCGGGTATCCAAGCTTGTAAAACACATTCCCCCTCATAAATTATGCTACTTTCTCCTCGGTTGCTACCTTCACTACTTTTTTTTCGGCCCACTTTGTCAGGTAACCAGTGCAGACTATGATATACTTATTTTGTCCGGATGGTGGATTGATAGGTCCAACAAAGTCCATGCACCACTAATCAAATGGCTCAAGAGCCACCTGAGGGTGTAAATGAATTTCATCCCTTTTTGTGGGTTTCCCCATCCTTTGGAACTGATCACACCTACTGGTGTATCTTCTGGAATCTTGGTGAAGGATAGGCCAATAGTATCATGCCCACAAATTTTTTTAAGAAATTCTCTTTGCAGCAAAGTGGCCTCCACATGGGTTTTCATGACATGGAAGAGGATATCAAAAAATTCTTCCTCCCTCACACATCTCCTTAGGATTTGATCAAGGCCTAGCTTGAAAAGGTTTCCCCCAATCCATGTGAACGAGGCCCTTTCTTTGATGATTCTTCTCCTCCCTTTGAATGAAATATTGGGAGGGAGTCTCCCAGCAACCAAGTAATTGGCTATATCATAAAACCATGGTGAGAGTGCTAATATGGAAAAGAGATGCTCATCTGGCAACTGGTCATCCACCATTCCTTCTTCACCTACAGGTAGAGCTAATCGAGACAAAAAATCTACAACAACATTCCCCTTTCCAGGTTTATCAATAATAGTCAAATCAAATTGCTGCAAAAGTAACAACCATATAATTATCCTAGCGTTAACATCTGGTTTGTTCATTAAATACTTGATGGTTGCATGGTCAGTGTGAACAAAGGTTTGGTATCCAATTACATAATGCCTAAACTTGTTCAATGCATGGACAATGGCTAACATATTTTTCTCAGTGAAAGTATAATTCAGCTCAGCCTTGGAAAAATTCTTGCTGATGAAATAAATGGCATAGGGGATTTTTTCCTCTAATTTTCCTAATGCTACCCCTACAACTTTGTCAGATGCATCAGTGTGGATGTGGAAAGGAGGAGTCCAATTTGGACCTCGGAGGATGGGGCAGTAGTAAACTTTCCCTTAATGAGCTCGAAAGCCTCTTAAAAAGGACCAGACCAAGTAAACTCAGAATCTTTGGCCAATAACCCAAATAATGGTGAAGCAATCTTGCTAAAATCTTTGATGAACTTTATATAGTAACCAACTAAGCCTAAGAAACTCCTGACATATTTTTTATTTTGAGGAGCAGGTACCCTTTTGATGATAGTGATTTTGTGTGGGTCTACCTATATTCCTACTTGGGATATGGAGTGTCCTAATACAACCCCTGCTTTCTTCAGGAATTCACACTTTTCTGGGCTGAAGGAGAGATGCATATCAATGCACCTTCTTAGTACTTTACCCAAATTGGAGAGAGCTTCCTAGAAGTCATCCCCATATGGTGTGAAATCATCCATGTAGATTTTGACAGAGTCATTGACTAACTCAAAAAAGATGCTCACGATAACTCTTTGGAAGGTAGTTGGGTCATTGCACAACCCAAAGGGTAGGACTCTATAAGAAAATGTACCCCAAGGGCAGGTGAAAGTAGTCTTATCCTGGTCTTCAAGGCTTATTTGAATCTGATTGTAGCCACTGAACCCATCTAAGAAGGAAAATAACTTCTTCTCCTCAAGGCCATCCAGGACTTGGTCTATAATGGGCAAAGGGAAATCGTCTTTCTTGGTGGCTTTGTTAATTTCTCGATAATTAACACAAATTTTCCACTTCCCATTCTTCTTTGGGACTAAGACAAGAGGAGATACCCACTCACTGTCAGATATAGGATATATGAACCCTGCATCCAATAGTTTTTGTAGCTCTTCTTTGACTATGTCCTTCAGATCTGGGTTCATCCTTCTTTGGGGTTGTCTCAAGGCTTTCATCCTTCTTTGATGTAAATATGATGTTTTCACATTGAAGGATGCACCCCTTTCATGTCTTTGTAATCCCAAGAAAATGCATCTAAATTCTCTTTCAAAAGCTGGCATAGCTGCTTCTCTTCTTCATCTGAGAGGTATGGGTTGATTTTCAGATATCTTGATGGGCCAAACTCAATAGCCTTAGTGGTCTCAGAGGTTGAATCAACTGAGTGTACTTCCATCCAAGGTTGGCTTTCAGAATCTTTGACTAAGGTTTCGAGAGGAATGTTAGTGGAGGACTGGTTTTGAATGGCATGGTCATGAGTTCATCTTCATCAAACACCCCCCTCTAAGAATAGCATCTATGGTACACATAGGGTCAGTGTTATATAATTCATCGTCTTCAGCCTCCAACCATATAGGGAGATCATGATCAATGGAAGGCTGGGCTGGAGGATATAACACTAGTTGTTTAGACAAAGGCCCATTTTTTATAGTCATGTTTCTGGCCCGAAAACTAATATAAGCATGTGCAGTAACTAACCAAAGTCTTCATAAGATGAGGGGATAACCATTAAACTTGGTTTTTTATTGCAGGACCAGGAAATCTATGGGATACTCCCAAGATTCAATCGTAACCATAACATCCTCAAAAATTCCTTCCGAAGTTACTGTGGAATGATCTACAAGTTGTAGAACTGTTGTGGTTTTCCTCAAAGTCCCTTGGAGATACAGTTTCAACATAGTTTCCTTGGTCATGATATTGATTGCAACCCCTAGATCAATCAAAGTGTTGGGGACTATGACACCATCTATATGCACATCAACAACTAGATTACTAGGGTCCAAGTACTTTGGAAATATCACCTTCCCCAGCATCAGGTCAGACAATTGTCCTACCACATTTATGGTGGGGGTATCTCTCTTCCTTCTCCCAGGTTTCTTGAAGAACTTTTTTTTGATGAGCCTATTGTATATAGGGACATCCTTAATAGCCTAGAGAAGTGGTATATTTACACACAAATTTTTCCAATTCTCCCAGGAGTTCAGTCTCCTCTAGGGTGTGCTAACTAGGGTGGATCAAGCGTTGAGGAAAAGGAGGTGGTTGGATCTGAGTGTTACCTTCTTCCTTTTCCTCCTCAAACTATACGGGTGGAGATGGAGGATGATTGTATGGGAGTACTCTTCCCGACCTAAGATTAACCTCCTGTATCTCCACAACATAAGCTGGATAGGATGTTTCTCCACTGGGAGCCTGTTGTGTTGGTCTATTGTTCGGATTCGGATTGGGATGTGCAAGTATTTGGGGTAGCCTAGATGGAGAACCATGAGTAAGTTGAGGTTGAGGTTGGGGTGGAGGCACTAGAGTAGGTGGTTGATTTTTTTGAGGCCTCCACCCTTGGGATAGATTGTTCCAATGAGGTTGTTGTGGAACATATTGCTTGAATGGCTTTTATTGGTTGAGGATGATATGAAGGGTTGTAAGGCCAAGTAGGAGGTGTAGACCAGGATGGAGGAGTGGGGGTGTGCCAAGGTTGCGTGGGTGCACTCTAATTGTTGTGATACTAAGAGTAAGGTGCACCTTGTATACCTTGTTGATATGGCCGAGGGCCTTGAGGCCTTCTCTGGTTGATGAAACAGAGTTGCTCTAGCATTTCTTCCCCACCTTGATATACAACCTTAAGTCCATGTAAGGAGGGACACTTGTCTATGGCATGATTCTCTTCATATACCAAGAAAACCTTTATGATATTCAGTGGACATTCATTTCTTGGGTGCTTCTGGGTACATCTAAGACAAAATATGGCCAGGGCTCTTTCTGCTTCCTCTTACTTCATTTTGACCTGTATTGTCTCCATTTGCAAAGCAAAGGTGTGAAGCATGTCAAGGCTCTTGAATTCCTCTAGCATGTTGATCCAGGTGGATATTGGTGGCCACTCGCCTATTCCACCTGGGGCCCCACCATTGTCTCTTTCAGTTTTTTTCACAACTTACTTTTTTTTAGCATTTTTTCAGGTCCTGAACTTCCGGAGCTGTTTTGAAGCCCCAAATGGAGATAGTATGCTGAATTTATGTCCCTGGGAAGTTGAAACACCAATTTACCCAAACGGGGCCCATAGTTTTGGCGCTTCATCTCCTAAGGTTAGGCTTTTGGACGTTTAGAGTTCTCCATTGTTTCTCCATAATAAATAGGCCCTCGAGCCTCATTGTAACACAGTTCAGAGGTCTGTAGCCACCACATCTCTTCTTAGAGATTCGGTACCAGCACCCTAGATATTTTATTTCCATCATGTTTTGTAAGCATATTTCTGTGATTTTATATTAATGAAATGAAGCCTTATTTCCGCTGTAATTCTATGTTTATGGTTATTTTGTATTCTATTGCATTCCTGCATAAATCTGGATCAGTGGTATCAGAGCGTCTGCTTTTTCTCGATCCTTCTTTGCATGTCCCCAATGAGGTCGGGGTATAAGGAGTTAGGGCTCGATCTGGTGGAACCTTTGCAAGATCAGCCTCGCAAACCCCGACGGACACCCATGGGGGATGAAAAGAAAGATGAGGGAGTAGGAGATCCTATAAAAATATTGCTTGAGGAGGCCCTCAAAAAACAAAGGAACACGTTGATGGATAACTTTGCCCAGATCCTTCAACGACTACCCACCAATGGTGCATCTGCATCCAGCAGCCACTCTAGAGGTGCGACTCCCTTTAAGGTACAAGTAAACTTTGACATTCCCATATTTGAGGGTCAAATAGATACAGATGTCGTAGATAGATGGTTGAATCTATTAGAAGGAGATTTCTCGGTTCATGACTTTTCCGACCGGGAGAAGATTATTTTTGCACTCATCAAAGCTACCCCCCATGTCAAGGACTGGTGGGAAACCTACTGTGAGAAAAAGGACGAGACAAAACCCTCTCTGTTCTCCACCGTACCCACTTGGAATTATTTCTATGATGCCATCAAGGAACAATACTATCCCGTGGGGAGCTATGAGGACAAGTACATACAATGGACCACGCTGCAGCCACAAAGGGATCAAGATGTGCATGAGCTAATGAATCTATTCCATACCCTGCACACAAAGTTGGGTATCAAAGATTCAGAGAAACATTTGGTGCTAAAGTATCGCGGTTGTCTGCACAGATACATTCAGGAGGAAATGGAGTTCCTCGACATCTCCTCGCTTGGTACGGCATACCGGTATGCTGCCAAGATTGAGCATAAATTCAAACAGAAGAAGCGAGACTTTGGATCTGCGAATCAAAAGAAAGCGAAAGGTACCCCCAAACCACAGAACAAAGGATAAAGCCAAGGCATGGTGGCCCAATACAACCTTCCAAAGACACAAGCAAAGAACAACACCGCGAAGCCAAAGAAGGAAACGGGAAAGTGGTGTGAGTTCCATAAGAGCTCCACTCACAACAAAAATGAGTGTTGGGCCAATCAGTCGCTGGTGGCCGAGATGAGGGCTTTTGAAATAGATGCATGCTCCGACTCTGAATCAGAACCTGACAAGGTGAATGACAAAGGGAAGCAGATTATTGATGCGGATCCCAACGCCACTGTTGCCTCTACGAAGATCCAAAAGGATGAACCAGAAGATTCAGAGGAGGTAGAGCATCTCTTCCACTCCCATATGTGGGTAAAGGGTTCCCCGCTATGGTTCATTGTCGATAATGGGAGCCAAAAGAACCTCATTTCAACAGATGTCGTGAAGTGGTTGGGCTTGCCGACCACATTGCACCCACAACCAAACACCATCGGGTGGCTTCACCAAGGACGGGATCTCTGCATCAGCCAGCAATGTCACCTTCCCTATAGCATCAAACCCTTCACGGATGAGGTATTGTGTGACATTGCTCCTATTGATGTTTCTGATGTATTATTAGGCTAACCATACTTGTGGAAGCGACATGCTATGTATGAGTCCTGGCCTCAAGCTGTTATTGTTACTTTGGGAAATAAATTGTACAGGATACTAGAGGTACCACCACCTCCCACTATCTCTTTGGTTACTGCAAAACAATGCAGTAAGCTCATTTCCCAAACCAATAAATTTGTTTCCTAGTGATCCGCCCCCAAGGCAAGAAGAATACTGTGGCCACGACCTCCAGACATGGCTCCTCTGCACGACAACAACAAATGGAAAAGGTTTCGGAGGAGTACGGGGACATCTTCACCTCACCCACAGGGGTGCCTCTACACTGTAAGGTTAAGCACCCCATTGACCTAACCCTAGGTGCACCGCTACCCAATGGATCGATCTATAGGTGCTCTGTTCTAGAGAATGATGAAATCAAGAGGCAGATTCAGGAGCTGCTGCAGAAATGTCACATCCGGCCAAGTTCATCGCCCTATGGGAGCCCGATTGTGTTGGTACAGAAGAAGGATGGGACTTGGAGATTCTGTATTGATTATCGGGCACTGAACAAGATCACTGTCTAGAATAGGTACCCGATCCCACAGATTGATGACCTTCTGGACCAACTCAAAGGGGAAAAATATTTCGGCAAGATCGACTTGAAGTCTGGGTATCACCAGGTACCAATTGAACCCTCTGATGTGTGGAAGAGTGCCTTCAAAGCCAAGGAGGGCCTTTTTGAATGGCTTGTCATGCCTTTCGGATTGATAAATGCTCCCGCAACCTTCATGAGGTTGATGGATGACATCTTGCATCCATTCACAAACTCATTTGTAGTGGTATACTTGGACGACATTCTAATCTTTAGCCAGACTTGGGAAGAGAACCTCCACCACATCCGAGAAGTCCTCCAAACACTGCGGTAACACAAGTTGTGTGCCAATTTGGAGAAGTGCACTTTTGGCATGACCCAAGTTCAATATCTGGGATACATTATTGATGAAAGGGGGGTGCAAGTGGATCCAGCCAAGATCCAAGTCATTCGGGATTGGCCAGCCCCAACCACCCTAACAGAGCTTCGCAGTTTTCTGGGTCTTACTAATTTCTACCGCAAGTTCATGTTGGGATTCTCCCATATCACTTGGCCCTTGAGTCAAGTCACCAAGAGAGGAGCGAAAGCAAAATTTTGTTGGTCGGAATCTCAACAGAAGGCATCCGTAGAATTGAAACATCGCCTCTATTATGCCCCAGTGCTCACATTACCAGACTTGTAACAACCATTTGAGATCGAGACAGATGCCTCTGACTATGCTATTGGGGCAGTTCTTACTCAACAGGGGCATCCAGTGGCATATCACAGTGAGACATTATCTGACACAGTTCGAAAGTATCCCATTTATGACAAAGAAATGTATTCCATTGTGCAGGCTTGTCGACAATGGAAGCATTACATTTTGGGGAAGGAGACAATCATCCACATAGACCACTGACCCCTGCAATTCATACAGACACAAGGGAAGTTGCAGAACGATCGCCATTAGAAGTGGTCCACATATCTGCAACAATTTCATTTGAACATCAAGTACAAGAAGGGTAGCACCAATAATGTTGCAGACTACCTCAGCCAACCAACGATCGTGGCCATAACCACCATTCTCAACTCTTGTGGGCATCAGACTTCTGATTGGCCGCTTCTCTACAAGAGCGATCTAGAATTCAACTACACATACAAGGAAATCTTTGGGGGTATGCAAGTTCCAAATTTTCACCTCCAAGATGCACTATTATGTCACCTGGGACACCTTTTTGTTCCTTCAAGCGAGCATGCCAAGATGATATGGGAAGCGCACTACAGTCGAGTCGCTGGGCATTTTGGGGTCGAGAAAATAGTGGCAGTACTGCAGAAGTATTTCTATTGGCCAAACCTTTGACAGGATGTCAGGAAGTACATCAGATCCTGCACTGCTTGTGCCATTGCCAAACTGACCATCAAGAAGCAAGGCCTCTATACTTCGTTACCTACCCCTAGTCGACCTTGGGAATCCATCTCCATGGATTACATGTCAGGCCTTCCTTCTACTAAGCATGGAAATGATTGTGTTTTCGTCGTCGTCGACAGATTCTCAAAGATGGCCATTATGGCAGCCTGCAAGAAGAATATCACAGCAGAAGCCACTGCTAAACTCTTCTTTGAACGAGTGTGGGTGCACTTTGGGATCCCACAGTATATCATATTAGATCGCGACAGTAGGTTCCTCAGCACATTTTGGTCTAGCCTCTGGTAAATTTTGGACACCGAGTTCACCAAGTCCACAGTTTTCCATCCCAAAACTGATGGCCAGACAGAGGTCGTCAACAGGATGATTGTACACATTTTGTGCATATACAATTCAAAGCATCCACGCACATGGGATGAGAGCCTTCCCTATGTACAACACAGTTATAACCGAGCTCTCCACAGCTCAACCGACCACAGCCCCTTTTAGGTGGGCTTGGGATTCCAGCCACTATGTCCCATTGACGTAGCCATGCCATTTGCAGCTACTTAGACCGATTCGGCTCATGTCTAGTCTGAAGCTGACAAAGAAAACAACTTCATCGAGCGCATTCAGCACATCCGCCAACAGGTTCATGAAATATTGGACAGAGCCAATGCTAAGTACAAGCAACGACATGATCAACATTGGGTGCCACACAACTTCCAGGTGGGCGAAAAAGTGTGGCTACATTTGCAGAAGGAGCACCTCACTAGACCCCACCACAAGATTTTCC
This sequence comes from Pinus albicaulis, assembly GCA_034641835.2. Lineage (NCBI taxonomy): Eukaryota > Viridiplantae > Streptophyta > Pinopsida > Pinales > Pinaceae > Pinus > Pinus albicaulis. The sequence goes on from CM076579.1 coordinate 1,305,538,128, forward strand.
CACTCCGATATGGGTCGTACACCATCACCAAGGCTGTAGGGAACAATGCCTTCGAGCTCAGTATTCCACCATTCCTTGGTTTACACCCAGTATTCAATGTAGACCACCTTCGTCCCTACTTCCCACCTCTATTGGACACCTCTGACATTGCATAAGAACTCACACCAAAAGAGTTAAACGCAGACTGCATGGAACAGGCCACCACAGACTGTATCATGGACATTAAAATCAAGAACACTCTCCGACAGAAGATCCAGCTGTATCGGGTTGTCAAAGCTGGCTAACTCCTGCACCAAGGCAAGTGGTTCACCAGGGACCAAGTTCAACAGAAGTTTCCTCATCTCATGGAGGAACTCAATGCAATGGGGACCATTGCTTCCTAAGGGGGGAGGAATGATCTAAGTGGATATTGGTGGCCACCCTCCTATTCCACTTGGGGCCCCACCATTGTCTCTTTCAGTTTTTTTCACAACTTACTATTTTTAGCAGTTTTTCGGGTCCTGAACTTTCGAAGCCGTTTTGAAGCCCCAAACGGAGATAGTATGTTGAAGTTACGTCCTCGGGAAGTTGAAACACCAATTTACCCAAACGGGTCCCATAGTTTTGGCGCTTCATCTCCTAGGGTTAGGTTTTTGGACATTTAGAGTTCTCCATTGTTTCCCCATAATAAATAGGCCCTCGAGCCTCATTGTAACACAGTTCAAAGGTCTGTAGCTGCCACATCTCTTCTCAGAGATTCGCTACCGGTACCCTAGATATTTTATTTCCATCATGTTTGTAAGCATATTTCTGTGATTTGATATTAATGAAATGAAGCCTTATTTCCGTTGTATTTCTATGTTTATGGTTATTTATTTATTCTGTTGCGTTCCTGCATAAATCCGGATCACATGTTTCCAATATCATGTTTGATGGAGGGGGAAGAGGAAGGGGTATTGGATGTATTCTGGCTAGCTCTTCCCTTCTTCCTAAATGCCCTAGAATGGTTTCAGAAGACATTTTTTATTATTTCATAAGGCATCTGGTAGATATCTCCTCCTGATATCATATTCAAGGTTTCTATAATCTCTTCTCTAATCCCTCGAAGAATTACAAGCTTAAGTGATGTAGCATCAAGAGTATAGTTGGCTCTCTTAAACTTCAATTGAAACCTCTCTTCATAGTCCTCTAGGGATTCATCAGGCCCTAGATTCATCCTAAATATATCATCCTTAGTTTCCTTGGACATACAATAGTCTTTGTACTTCTTTTTGAAGGTGTCTTCCATCTGCGCCCAGGTAGTGATGTTGTCCCCAGGCAGACCCATGAACTAGCGCAAGGCTACATCCTTAAGGTTGGATGGGAATAGCTTCAACTTATGATCATCAGAGGTGTAGTCATAAGTCCTATAGACAACAGCAAATTCAAACATGAATGTGTCAGGGTTCTCAGAGGTAACTCCATGAAAGTGTGGAAGAGCTGAGGGGCTAATGTTCTTCATCTTAGTTTCCCCATCTGCCTCACTTATGGGAAAGGCTCTCTAGATTCCAGCCATGGTTAAGATAGGTGAAGCAGGTCCCTTAATTGAAACAAGGTCTTCTTCTTCTTCCTCTTCTACTTCACGAGATGGTGTTATTTCTTAAGCTATGATAAGAGCTGGGAAGTAAATTACTGGAAGGAAATGACATAAAGGAAATTAAACTAAAGTGCTGAAAATAAATGACAAGAAGGAAACTAATTTAATTAGCAGAAAAGGAAATGACTGAAAAGAAACTAGCTAACTTGCTGAAAATAAATGGCAAAAAGGAAACTAATTCTAAACCACACTTAACTTGGAAAATTAGCTAAATGCACTCTACTTATCCTATAGTCTATATAACATGCTTATATCCATGCAACTAAGTTATCCATGACTTAATTCTACTTGAAAATGGGTTGATTTGTAGCTTTGGAGGGAAGAAAAGGGCTAAAGTGGCGAATTGAGGGCTTAGCGCATGAAACAGGGCTTAGAAGTGGAAAGCGAGGGTTAAAACCTTATAAAACCTTATAATATGGCAGAAATGGCTTTGGAGCAGAAATGAATGGAAATATGTGATGGAGGAGATGCGATGGAGGTGAAAGTTGCGATATGCGATATCACAATCGTAACTTTGCAAAATTGGAGCGGTAAGCGTTAAGGAAATAAACGAGAAACATGATTTGTGATGTGAAATGTGGAGTGGTGACGTGGAGACGGGGCCGATATAAGAATCGGCTGAACGAGTGATAAGTGTAAATGAAACAGGGGAATTGTGCGATTTGCGATATGCGATATTGCAAGATCACAATTGGCAACGATGAGCGGTAAGTCTTAAAGAAAAGGGAAAATAATTGCGAAGTACGATTGTGATGTAGAAATTGTGGTAAGTTGGAAAGGAAATGGGAAAAGCTTGCGATATATGACATGTGATGTTGCAATATCGCGATCGGCAAGAAGAGGGGTAAGTGTTAACGGGAACGAAGTAAACAATGCGAAGTGCGAAATTCGAAGTACAGTAGCGGGGATTTCGAGGAGGAAAGGTGGAAGACGAGTTTCAATGGTTTTTTTCAAGCATTTAGCGTTAAAAATGTAAAGGCAACCATGAATAAGAAAAACAAAGGAATATGGTGGCTGAAGGGTTTAAGTGTTGTTAGGGAAAAATGTGGGTGCAACAGTTGAAAATGAGTGGAAAACAAGAGGGGATGGAGGTGCACTAGTAGTGCTCAGAAGTGCAACACACTTGTGGATTCATTTATGGAAAGCTAACAAAAATGCGTGATAACAACAATGAAAGAGAGACTCAGACTTGGTAATGTAGTTTCTTCCCTAAACTCAAATAGAAAGCAATTTTTGGCCTGTGGGAAGATCTACCCTGCTCGAACTCTATTGGCAGAGATGAGAGGGGGAGGCTTGACCACAGCTTTTGGAGTTTTTCCTCTATTCTGCTACTCACAAGAAAATGGAAAACTACAACAGCATACTGAAAACAAAGACTAAGCATCACCTTGAATCATAAATGAAATTATCAGAAGCGGAGCTAATGACATGACAGAAAGAAAAGAACCAATACAACAGAGAGGCTGAGGCACGTGGAATGGGCCCTAACCCACAAGCCTAGCTCTCTGAAATTTAAAATCAGTAAAAGGAAATCACTCTGCTCATTTCATTAAAAGAATAACGTCATACATCTCTGAGATTTTGATCACTGAAATAATAAAAATCTCAATAACTTGCAATAGAGTTCCGACTAAAATCGACTAGTATTGGCTAACTCTTCCTAGCTCTAGCTCTGTTCTATTTATTCTACAGGGTAACTACCAACAGCTCCCTAGAAAAATGGTGATTGAGTCCTCTTGACTCCTAATAAACAAAGATTGAGTACACTCCTCTTTGAGTTGCTTGGCTACCTCTGGAATTCGAATTGCTGGAGAGAATCCTTGGGATCCTTTGGCTACCTTTGGAGTTTGAATTGCTCGAGGGAATCTAGGGTGGACAATCTTCCTATAATTTCTCCTTGCTGTCTCCTCCAAGTATTTATGATAAATTCTTTATAAAAATGCTTAATAAATCATGATTTTCTGCACTTAACCTTATATTAGGTACTCAGAGTATGTTATCCTTAATCACCACCTATACTAGATCATAAAACCAAATAATAATAAAAATTCAAGAAAAAGGGGTCTAAGAAGGCAAAAAGGTGACTATAAACCCCTCCAAATATGTCTAATGATGGAGCTCATAAGTTAGGTCCTGTCAGGTTAGGTCCTTGTTCATGTTTTGAAATAGAAGCCTTGTAATCATCTTATTTATCATTCCTGGAATTTTCATGAAGTGCTAGGGAAATTCCTGAGTCCTAGCCCTGAAAAAGTGGCTCGGAATCTGCGGTTGCTCACATGAAATTGCCTAAAAAAGGTTGCAGTCGCATGGATGCCTGGATTTGCATGCGACTAGAGGGTTTCAACTGCATGGAGGGATTTCCATCAGTGTAACTAGGGATCTAGTTCAATCAAACAAAAATTTGTCTCAGGGGTTGGACCCCTTGAGGGGTTGGCTGGCTCCTGAAGGTTCATATTTGTCTGGTCCTATCAGTTCCACTTCCTTAACTATACTCTGGGAGTTGAATCATATCATAGTAACTCTTCATCACATGTTTACCCCAATGGATTAGTTAAATTGGGTAAATGTGGGAGGATGGTGTTACACATTGTATCCTTCATAATTCCTGCAGGATGGAAGATGGAGCCATCATTGCTGAGCAAAGATATATTGGTAGCGCTTGGACCACTGCTTTGAAAAGAACCAATATTATTGAAATCTTAATAGTTTGAAATGTCCATCTTTCCAATTTATTGTGTAATTTGGATAAGAGTTCCTTCCACAGGTTCCATTTAAGGGAGCTATCTACTAGGGGCATTCCTAAATAATTTAAAGGAACTTTACAACTTTGGTACCCTGAGATTCTAGCCACGCATCGTTGATATAACAATTGAAGTATTAAAGAAAAATACTTGAGATTTCATATTTTTAATATCCATACATGAAGCAGCATAGAATAGTTATAGAATATAATTGAAAGCTCATGCTTCATGAATCGTGGGAGTTCCTATTCCCATAGTGTCTTCCACAAATTTTTGGTGGGTGAGTGAGAGATATTCTCCGAAAATCCGAAGGCCTTTTGTAATTTTATTTGATACTACTACTTTGAACAAACAACCCAGTCCCTCTATTTCTAGGAGAAAGAGGAATGGTGATATCAGATCACCTAGTTTAATCCCATGAAATGAAGATAAAGGTGGAGATGGTGAGCCATTCACTAGGATCAAGAAATTTTCTTAGGAAATGAGATTATCAATCCATTCAACTACAAATCCAAAATCTTGGAGAACACTATAAAGAAATTCCCAATTTATTTTGTCATATTCTTTGAGAGACGTAATTTGATCATAATTCTAGGATTCTTTGTAATTTTCCATGAATGAATGACTTCATGAGCAACCATTATGCCATCCAGGATTCGTCTACCCTCTACAAATCCTATCTGCTTCAGATAAAATATCCTTGGGAGAAGTGGATTTATTCTATTAGTGATGATATTGCTAATGATTTTGTACATTACATTACATAAGGTGATAGGCATAAATCCATTTGGATCTTTCCCCTTCTCTTTTTCAGGCACCAAGGCTAGAAAGGTGATATTAAAAGCCTTAAGAATGGATCGAGATTGTGAGGATTCCTCAACCGCTTTCCAAACTTAATTCCCAATGATGGGCCAACATGCTTGGAAAATTTCCATAGTAAAGTCAACTGGTCTAGGTGCCTTATTATTCGGCATAGATTTGATTATGGCTTCAAATTCCTCCTAGGAGATCTTTCCGAGCAAGGATTAATTTTATTCAACCATTATCATTGCCATAATATATTTTAAAATTTATTGGAAAACCCTCAATTTATCCACTACTAACTCGAATAGGATATTTTGGAAGAAACGAGACAACTCCTTTGGTATCTCCTAATGAGTCTATCGTTTGCGCCCTTCTAGAGTATTCAAAGAAGATAACATGTTGTGGTGCCTATGCTAAAAAATTGAATTGTGTAAGAAGGTTGTATTTTTTCCCACTTGTTTGAACCACCAAATTCAATATTTCTATTTCCACAAGATCTCTTCCTACTTTCGGTGTTCCTCTAATTCATTTAAAGTTTCTCCCTCTTCCATAATTAAATCCTTAGACCTACCAAATAGTATTTCCTCTTGTTGGATTACTTCCATTTTTTGTTATAATTTATGTTTTTCCTCCAGGATATTCCACAATTTGAGTCTTCCTTTTATGTGATTGAGCTTATTATGGAGTATGAACATTAAGGATCTCTTCATACCTCCTAAATGTCCTCATCATTGTTGAATATTCATTTTGAATTTTGGATGCCACATCCAAAATTTCTCAAAGAAGAATGATATGTTCTATGGCCTGCATTTCATATCCATATTGAAGAAAATGGGCTAGTGATTTGATCCATGGTAGGGGAGTATTAAAGATTCTAAAAACAAATCCTAGCCCATGATGTTCTCGATGATTAGAAATCGATCCAACTTTGAAGTTATATGTTATTATCCTTCGCATTGATTATTCCACGTATAAATTCCATTCTTCATATGCATGCTTATAAGCTTATGTGAATCTATTGCTCCTACAATAACATTGATTCCTCCTCCAACCATCTAATTCTGCCCTGCTTCTCATCCGAATATTTGATGAGGTTAAAATCATAGGCATTGAAACCAGGGAGAGGGGGAGATAATTTTATAAACACAAGCAATAAAATTGAGGAACGAGGGTTTATCTTTTGGCATCGTAGTTCCATAAACATTAGATAGATGGAAAAGTATGGTGACAATACAATATTAGGCGAACATATTAATAACCATGATAACCTAGTCATTCCATATAACGGAAATGCCTCGTGATTGTCCTTACACATCTATCACAACTTCTTGGAACTTTTTACCCCATTTGTTGATTAAATGGTTGAGATCCTCACTGGAATTTTTTTGTTTCTTGAATCATCATTATTAAGGGATTTTTTGAATACCATTTTTCTCTCAAGAGTTGTTATCAGTAGGGGAATTTTGAGGTATAAAATGAACATCCTAAGGAAAATAATAAAATAACAGTAAAAAAATAAAATAAGAGTTATGATTTTTTAAAAGAAAAGAAATAAAACTATTTTTTTAATTATATTTTGATTTATCTCCTTGTAGGTGTACTCAATTTTCAATTGTATACACTTGTTCGATGTAGAATTAGGTTTCGCATCCAACGAGCACCCACTCTGCATACTTTTGAGTATATAAACATTGACAAAATTAAAAATACATGAAAAAATGTGTTTGAAACACATTTTTCATGTATTTTGAATTTTTATTGGTTTAGATCTACTCAAAAGTGCACACTTGAAATTTGAGTAAACCTACAAGGATGTGAGTAAAAAATATGATTAAAAAGGTAGTTTTCTTCTTTTCCATCCAAACATATTTACCCTTGGGGATGACATCATTATCTTGAATCCTATTGGTTCTTTTAAAGTTTATTTTGTTAGTACATTTTTCATTTGGAGGCCCAACTTTTACCTCAAAATTCCCATAATGTTTCCCTTGTAGTTTATGCCCTTCACATTCCATGATATTATTTTCATGATTGAGATTTTTTGGAGCCACAAAAGGCTACCATGGTTTCTCCTACTCGCCCTAATTTCACCGGCGTGCCTCCTAACTCATCTAAGAGTTACATGTCACTCTTGTGACCTTGTATCTTTTCATCTCGATGGGGTTTAATTGGATCTTTCACTGAATGTATTTGGACCCCAAGTAGCCCAATGCTTGTAGCTCTTGAATTTGATTTTAAAACTACATGGTACTATTTCAAATAAGAGTGGCCCAAAATACAAACTTGATGTTCTAGGAGGGTAAAAGGATATTTTTCTTTCCAACCTTTGGATAATTTAGGCAAGTTAAGGGAAACAAGGTACATATCCTTTGTTTGATGGAATAGTGAACACACAGAAAGAAAAAGGTGGAATCATGAAAGTTCGATGGAAGGTGAAGCATTAATGGGTGGAGGAAATAAAGGAATGGAGGTGGAAGAAGGGGTTGGGGGGGGGGAGGATGAGGAAGGGCATGAGTCCTTCATTTCAACTTCCAACACTAGCTTGGCATGAAGAGGTTTAATAGGTTCAAGAGAGGTGAGTAGCACATATAGGTTACCATCAACGCTCTTTGTCTCTAGAGACTTTAGCTAAGAATATGGATATCTTAGGGTTTCGACACTTATTATGTACCATAGTGAAACCTTCATTATCCTAGCTCGAAGATAGATTAGATATTTATTTTTCAGCTAACAAAGGACAATTGCAGTATAAATTTACATATTCATGGGACCATTGACAAATCATGGGTCAATGCATGAATATGGGTTACACTTTTGGGCCAAATGTGGCATTGAAATTTCATGTTTTTCCTCTTTTATCAAATTGTGGCCCTAAAAATTCATATAAGCATTGTGAATTTTGATTAAGAGTGACAAGAAAATATGTGGATAATTATGTTGTTTCCCTAATGATATTTTTCGAAAAAAAAATTAATATCATATATTTTCTCAATTTTCCATTAAATGCAATATATGCCCTTGCATATTTTCACAAAACTTAAGAGGTATGTGTGTGTTCACGTAGCATAAATTAGTATAAAATGTGTAATTTAATATATATATATATATATATATATATATATATATGAGCATGATCTACACACAAATAGTTAAGTTTTCATATTAAAAAACTATTTTTCATGCAAAATTATATTTTTTATTATTTTTTGAAGTTGGTGAAGTAATATTTCAATTGCATTTTGGAGACACATGTATTCACGTAATATTTTTTTCAACTCTTTATATTAATTGAAAAATCAAAAGTACCCTTTTTAAGAGGAGTCATAAATGAAGATAGTGGTATTTTTTGAATTTTTTTCGTTGTGTATATTCTATGTTATTTATTTTTTATTCATCCCCTTTGAAAGTGTCCAAAAACGTTTCAAGAATTATGTTTAAAAGAAATTAGATAAAAATATCATATGAATTCAAAATTTTCAAACTCATATGCCATTGGATAGAGGGTTCCTTATTGAATCCAACATGATAAACTCTGCCACATAAAGAAAAAAAATTCCTGGAGTCCCCTAGGGTACAAAATGGTGTTATACAGAAATTTGCATAAGAGGAGATAAAACTCTGTTTGCTAGGCCCTCAAGAGCTCGATCGAGCGCTTAAAATGCTCAATCGAGTGTTTGAAATTTAAATTTCAAATAGCTTGATCGAGGGTTTAATAAACCCTCAATCAAGTGCTTGATGTGGTTAATTAGAGGCTCGACCGTGTTATCATAATTAACTAAAAAAAAAGAAAAAAAAGTAATTCTCTCAATACTTGTCTTTAAGTAAATTGTAGAATTTATTTATTCCACAAAACTAATTTTATAAATATTCAAATATATTCCAAACTCTAATTTTCCTTAATTATAAATCCAAATTTTATTTTATTTTTACCATTAAAATAATTATAATAATATATATATATAACTTTCTATAAAATATTTTAACATTGCTTTTTCAATTTTGAAATTCTTAAAAATGAAAAATTGTTTATTGTTTTGATTTTAAATATAACATATTTTTATACTTAATCATTTTATAAATTTTTATGTAGAAATTTTCAATAAAAATAAATTGAATTATAATAAATAAATAAACAACAAACTAAACTAAATTAAATTTTATAATTCCCCGATCGGGGTGCGTACCTGATCTACAGAAAATCCATTGTAATTGATGGTGGACTCCTCGAAGAACAAGCCCACCACCTTCCACATATGTGGCAAGGTTGGCATGGCTGCCTCTTGCATGAAGCAGAGGAATAATATGGTGGGTAGCGTTAGGAGAACCCATTCAAGGCTTGAGCACCTGCATGTTTACATGTCGAGTTCCGGTGGAAAAGTAGAGATACTTGTAAACTGCTACAGTGGGAGGTCGACATCAGCGAGCCTTCAACACTCGCATTGGATACCTGGTATGTATTTCATTACTCCTTCCTTTTCACCATGATGAAAGTATCCGGTGTAAGTTAATTAGGTCAAGTTGGTTGGAAGTCGAGGGGGTCAGAGGGTGTATGTTTTGTTTCAACTTTTAATGTGTCTTCCTGTAGGATTCATTATGGTAATTGGGTCGAAATTTATCTTATTTATGTTGGGTATGGCTTTTGGTTGTTCCAAAGGGACCCAATCCAAGTCCTCAATGTGGTTGACCCCTTAACTCATAAGCGGTCCTGAGTGAACCTAGTATGGCCTTAGGATAATTCTAGGGGGTTTGGGGATTTTGAATTCTAGTTTTCTACGTCGAGTTGGGTCGGGATGTCACTATTTATTTCGGTGGAGAGGGGCTTTGCTGCAATCAAGATTCCTCAAACTAGGCCCTATGGGCGTGATCTGGTCAACCTTCCCCATGCAAGTTTTTCGGTGTTGTGTCTGTGTTTCAAACATAATGGGTATGATGCCTGGTGTCCCTGTAGGGTCTTCTCTGACAGTTTGACTGGTAATTGTTGGTTTGGGATTCGAGAGAAGGACCCCTTATTCGTGTTGAGGAGCAATACTATCACTTATTGGGATGACCAGAAGATGGACCCGATCGGCCCTCCCCATGCAAGTTTGTTGATGTCGAGTTTGTGTAAACATCACAAAGGTTATGACGCCTAGAAGCCCTATAGGGTCTCCTCTGATTGTCTGCATGTTATTTGTTGGTTTTGGTTTCGAGAGAAATACCCCCTACTCATTTCGGAGAACAAATGTTAAACAGTTTTGCGATGAATGGAAGGTTAGACTGACCCATGCTTTGGAATTACATTCTTATGTTGATACTTGGGCAGATGGGAAGATTGGTAATAGGGTCCGACAGTTGAACTTCTTACGGCTCAGGTCTCCTCTTGTGAATTCTCAGCCACATTGTATCCCCCCATCCCATAAGAAATTTGACATGGCTCGTGTGGTGGTTCGATCCAAAAACCCTGGTCTGAGGGTCTGCAACAGAAAGAGGAAAGGAAAGCAAGTTGTGGGGCAACCTAATTCATTCACAAGAAAATCAAGAGGAATAAAACCCACTATGAGCATCATTAACGATGCTGCAAAGGCCAATCATAAAATCACAGTCAAGGAAATAAGGGAGTTGATATAAAAATGGGAGGCAAATTTAAACTGCCAAGTAGGTTCAATGGAGATCGACGAAGATGACTAGAGGGCCTTAGTTCTTGACCCCAAAGAAAATCGAGGTCGTGTAACATATTTTAACAGACCCTATTTCTATATTGGTATATGAAAGGAATCAACAAAACTATGGTGATCTTGGAACACTTCTCTCAATGTTTTTCGAGCATATTTATAAAATGTTAAAGAATTCTAAGTAATCTCTTACCTTCGTAAGGTCTGGTAGATCATATAACTTAGTAAAAGTTTCTCATCCTTATCATCATATATAAAGAGAGATATTTTTCCTATGGATATATGTTTTCTACTTTAGGGAAGTGTATTTAAAAATATGCTAATAACAAAAAACATTTTAATGTGGATAATATGGGTTACAAATAAAATATTATATGGTCATGTTGAATTAATTATTTCAATTTCAATTATGCATATTATACAAGTAAATGAGAATTAAAAAAAATATTGTGGTTAAAACATTTTAGTAGTGTTTTTCTGAGCATGGAGTTGGAAAAATACATGTGTGCATCTATACTATTTTATTTAATCTCAAGACCCATGTGTGCATCTATACCTCAAGACATATGATTCATCTCAACCCTTGACAGTTCAAAGTTATCATGAATCTTAACTAGTTTATTTAAGATGGAATTTACTTATATTTTTAAATTTTAAATCCCTCTTACTTCATTATAAAGAACCTTATTATTTTGGATATTATTATTATTTTATATATCAAATATATAATGTGAAATTAATAAAAAGCTAAATTTATTTAAAAAATATTTTTTTCAAAAAAGAATCTTTCATTTGAAGAAATCAAAACATAATAGGAAAGAAAGAAACTCAATTCTTATAGAAAGGAAGGAACCAAAATAGAACAAGAGAGAAGCAAGAAACCTATTTGTGAAACAAAAAATGTTGTTTTTTTTAATGGTTAAGATAAAAAAAACACTGAGAGAAGTGATGGAGTCAACTATTGCTTATATTCTTCTGGCCATTCGGAAAAAATAACATTAATTTTGTTTGGTCTTTAAATAGGAAACATTGGAAATGAATACCATGGACAAAACCATGGGTTCTCACAAACCTGGAGACCCAAAACTATTGGTAACTTAACCGAGTCAAGTTTACCTAAACCGCCCTAACAATCCCCCCCTTAAACTTGACTTAGGGAGATTAACCTGGTCCCAATCACTTTTTGTTGAAGTCCATATAAAAAGCTTTCCATCGATTGTACATAAATAACTAGACATTGTATTTGTCAATTATTTAGGACACCTTTTTCATGTACATGGTACATCAACCATCTCGCCTGAGATCTCACATTCCCTCCCTCAAGCTAGGATACCAGTGCATCTGCCACCCTGCTACCTATCCAATCCATGTAGTCCATTCTATAACTTGATGACTCCATGCATCAATACACTACATGTATTTATGATCATATTCTTAAGGCCTTTTAACAATGCATGCTCTTGCACATTATATATGCTTGAACAACAAATCTTACAACTTCTTGAGGAAATACACATGCCTTGGACTAAAAACTTTAGGAGATTCACACATCACACATGCTCACTCCTTCGCTAAACTTCAACACCATTGACTCAATCATCATTCTTTTGGTACTCCATACCACCTTTTTATTTCTATATCTTTCGTAATACATACCTTAACCTAACTTTTCAACACGGCTTCCACTCACCTAGTCCACACAATCTCTCATTAACATAGCTTCTATCAATTTAGTGGACATCATGTTGAGATGTCATCATTGTTGTCATTGATGGCTCAAGCAAAGGAAGTTATTATAAGAAGGATTATTGTTTGTAAGAGGTGATCGAGGAAGCAAATGGTATTGATTGTAAAATAGATGTATACATTATTTGAACTTGTATAATTCCCTTGTAGAATGTTTTGATCTTTGAGCATTTAAATCAAACCTTGAGTGGACTTGAATAAGCATTGGAACAAAGAGCTTCATATGGACCATTTTCAGATGTATAACCACCTCGAGATATTGACATAATAACCAACAAATGTGACATCAAATTCAGACTAATTTTGGAAGGGGCCTATAATACAACAATGGAAAGAAGCTTTGTGTCAGTCTAGTAAATATTCAAGGTTGAAATCAAATAAAATTAAGGAAATTACATTTGTGCAATTATTGGCCCCCCTTACAACAAATATTTCTTCCATAATAAATTATTGGACCACTAATCCTTCCATCCAACATCTTACCGCCAAATCTAAGAGAATCAACCAACAAATCATGACTTGTTTGAGTGTACAAGTTGGCTTCATTACAATCATGGCTCCTCAAAGGCTAATTCGTCTCTAGTAAAGGGCCCTTTTAGATCTATATATATAGACCATTGTGGAGGACAAATGGGGAAAAAACTTGCACATGTGAGGCAAAAAAGCAATGAAGAAAAGTGAGGTGCTCAAAGCTCCAAAACAACAAGACATTTGATCTCTTTTGGAGGTGATTTTGGTGAAGGAAGAACATTCGACCTTTCATGCCTAAGAAAGGATGTTGGTGAATTGAAGAAGAATTGTTTTACTTATATTTATGGATTGAAGGTTTCTTAGTGATTCTTCGGTTGGAATTCGACTTTGTGGTATCTTTTAGAGAAAAACAATATCTATCTTTGGAGTCTCTTTCGTCCTCCTTATGACACAATATTTGGCTTAAAAATCGACCTTTTTTTAGCCTAATATTATTTCTGTACTTCGGTCTTGAGTACGGGTTCAAAGGCAGACTTGAATGATGTTCCTTGAATCCACTGGAGGTATTGTTGAAAATTTTAGCAAGCAGGCTTAAAGTAGTTTCATTAAGGACTTACTACAGACTTGAATCAAACAATTATTTGAAGCACTTGAAAAATTGTTGTAGCAGACCTTTGATGAAGTGTTATGAAGTAGACCTAGACAGTATTGTAGAAATTTAAACACATACTAGATGTATTACCGGACTCTCCTGATCTAACAATTATATCCACTGTTAAATACTGAATCCTTCTACTTAATTCTTTTGCGGAAATCTAATCGCCAATTGCAAAAACATGAAGAAAAATCAAATTCACATAAAAAGATGTTTTTACCGGGAAATCTTAAAGCTAAAAACCCCAACTATCATATATTATGTATATCATGGATCATGAAAAAATATCATACAGAACTCTACTCCAAGAGCTCTCAGTACAATATACAATCGTCTCATACTGTCATACAAAAATTGGCTCACAAATGCACCAATTTACTACCTCCTGACAGCCTGCCTCCACTGCGCAATCCCTGATGGTAAAGAACCTCTGAATGATTTCGATATGGCTAGCCTTGACTGCACAATCCTCATAAGCATCTCCAATATGTGTGTGGATGCATTGAATGCACCACTAGAGTCACAACTGATAGTCAACCAAGCCCTTTCACCTATCTCTCAACTGGGTCTCCACTGGATCTGACATGCAAGTAGTTAACAGTATTATTTCTTCAGTTGCAAGTGAGATCACTCGATGTGAATTAATTTAATATTTAATTCATTGATCTCTCACTATTGTATCTTTAGTTACAACCAGTTACAACTAGCACAACTGAGTTTAAAACACTTAACTAAGTTAAACTAAATAACAACTCACATAACTACACATCCAACTCTGTTACAACTTTGTATCACTCAGTTACAAAAAAGTCCACTGCATGGTCCACCAACCAACCACTTCAACTCGAAATCCACCTAGCTAACTGATTTTCCACTTCATTTAACTAGTTCCAAGTGCTCATTCAAAATAGATAATTATTTATTGTCTAATTTTTGTTAAAGGGCTTAATAAAAATCGACATGCATTCCACGAAACAACTTCGCACATGCATTCCAAACTTAGATGCCCATCCATCCATATAATTTTCTCAACCATCTATAAATAGATTACTTCTAAAAATAGACTTTGATCCAAATTCTAAAAATATACATATCACCTAAAAATAGCCTGTGCGGGCCCCACCTAGTGTAGGTGCTTATTTTTCACTAGGATCAAGGATGATGTTTCCAGATGCCAATTTCATTGTTTCTTGTCGCAATCTTCAACACTCCCTCTCAACAAAAAAGGAATGTCTTTGCATGCGACATGCAACTCCATGCATTCGGCCTACAACCTTTGCATGCAACATTTTTGAAATTGAATAGCCTCCAAAAAACTGAATCAGTATAATGCATATGTCATCAAATTCTTCTGACTTTTTCTTTGCTATTGCACATGTCTTCAAGAACCACTGCGTTGTTGAACTCTGCACCCATGCACTTTGCACTTACTGCCAACTCTTATTCGTGCTCTAGTATCTAATAGTATCACTTTGATTTGACTGCATCAATCCAACTGATCCTGCTACTACTACTCTGTGGGCTCCTCGTAGCCAGGTTCAATTCATGAGATCCATACAATCTCAATGAATCCTTCCCAGAAATTTCTTCTTGAGATTATTCATGCATGTCGCCCCACCTCTCACCTGGTGGTATAGCCGCATGCACTCCCTCTGTGTATCTAGCTCGAAATTTCTCTGCATGAGTGGTTGCTCCCACTCCATGATCCTCATCTTATGGCTGCTCCACATCCCAAGGTTCAATCTTACCTGCCTGCAAATCCTACTCCCTCTCAAGCGTCAATTGCATGGCTTCCTCACACTTCCCAACAGTAGGAAGCTCAGTAGAAATCTCATCTACTTCAAGTCTATATAGATTCTTAACTCGAATCCAAACCTTCTTGGCTTTCCCTGTTGCTTTGTGTCGCAGGAAAACCTTTCCTTCACTAAAGACAACATCATAGCCTCTATCCTCCAACATTGTGACTGAGATTATTTTTTTCTTCAAACCAAGAACATGCATAACTTCTTTTAAATGAAAGAGTTTACCTGACGCTCTCTGAAAGGTAATGGTACCAATGTCGGTTGCACTGTATCGTCCATTTTCGCCCAACTCAATATGCATCTGGAGATCTTTCTCCTCCAAGTCACTGAAAATTTTCTCATCTCCCGTCATGTGAAAGGAAGCACCACTATCAAAGTACCACCCCGATCCCAATGCACTAGACACCATGCATGCGATCAATGAGAAGTCAAGCTCAAATTGCGAGGCAAGAGCCTCACCAGCTGCAACTCCAGTAGCCATCTTGTTCTTCTTCTTATGTGGACAATTTGTGGCAATATGTCCATACTCATGACAATGAAAACACTTCACTTTGGACATGTTGTGCTCCTTGCCATCTTCACCGACCTTAGATTTAGAATGGAATTTCTTCCCCTTCTTCTTATTTGCCTTGGCATCCAAAGCACAATCCTCTTCATCATCATGCATTAATGAAAATCCATCTCTGGTGTTCCACCTAAACTCCTCCTGCACTAGATTTGACCACAGTCGTTCCCAATCCGATAATTTTTGCCGTCTGTTGACAGAGTCTTGTTAACTATGCCAACTCTTAGGTAGTCCCAAGAGAGCCAATCTCACCAAATCATCATCAGCAACACTTACTCCTACACTCCCAAGCTCATCCCTACATTGGACAAACTTTGTTAAGTATACCGGAATAGTGTCGTTCTTCTCCATCTTGATTTTTCTGAGTTTATCCTTCAGTGCCAATTTCCTATGGTCGCTGCTACTTTGGAAAAGATTTGTCAAAGCCTTCCACATTGAAAATGGAGTGGCTTTCCCATGAAGGCTTGAGACAATATGGTCTCTCACACCTTCCAATAGAATCCTCCTCGCCCTTGCTACTTTATTTTGCCATGCGTCAAGTAATGCAGCATCCGTCGAAGTGGGCTTAGGAACATCACTGTTGATGAATTCCTTCAAGCCATTATCTTCAAGCACCGCCTCAATCCTATCCTTCCATGAAATGTAGTTAGAGCTACCCTTGAGTGCATACTCCAACCACAAACCATTGAAAGCAATTTTGATTTCTACTCAACTATCGCGCCAAGAAATTCTTGCAGCAAATTCGAATTGTTCCACCAACAAAACTCAGCACTGGTTCAATATTGCAATATTTTTTTCTCTGATACCATGTAGAAATTTAAACAAATATTGTGATGTATTACCAAACTCTCCTGATCTAGCAATTATATCCACTGTTAAATACAGAATCGTTCTGCTTAATTCTTTTGCGGAAATTTAATCGCCAATTGCAAACACATGAAGAAAAATCAATTCCACATAACAAGATGTTTTTACCGGGAAAGCTTAAAGCTAAAAACCCAAACTATCATATATTATGTATATCATGGATCATGAAACAATCTCATACAAAACTCTACTTCAAGAGCTCTCAGTACAATATACAATCGTCTCACATTGTCATACAAAAATTGGCTCACACATGCACCAATTTACTACCTCTTGACAGCCTGCCTCCACTGCGCAATCCCTGATGGTTAAGAACCTCTGAATGATTTCGATATGGCCAGCCTTGACTGCGCAATCCTTATAAGCATCTTCAATGTGTGTGTGGATTCATTGAATGCACCACTATAGTCACAACTAATAGTCAACCAAGCCCTTTCACCTATCTCTCAACTGGGTCTCCACTAGATCTGACATGCAAGTAGTTAACAACAGTATTTCTTCAGTTGCAAGTGAGATCACTCCATGTGAATTAATTTAATATTTAATTCACTGATCTCTCACTAGTGTATCTTTAGTTACAACCAGTTCCAACTAGCACAACTGAGTTTAACTCACTTAACTAAGTTAAACTAAATAAAAACTTACATTCTTCAGTTGCAAGTGAGATCACTCCATGTGAATTAATTTAATATTTAATTCACTAGTCTCTCACTAGTGTATCTTTAGTTACAACTAGCACAACTGAGTTTAACTCACTTCACTGAGTTAAACTAAATAACAGCTCACATAACTACACATCCAACTCTGTTACAACTTTGTATCACTCAGTTACAACGAAATCCACTACATGGTCCACCAACCAACCACTTCAACTCAAAATCCACTTAGCTAACTAATTTTCCACTTTAGTTAACTAGTTCCAAGTGCTCACTGAAAATAGATAATTATTTATTGTCTAATTTTTGTTAAAGGGCTTAACAAAAATCGACATGCATTCAAATTTTAGACATGCATTCCACGAAACAACTTCGCACATGCATTCCAAACTTAGACACCCATCCATCCATATAATTTTCTCGACCATCTATAAATAGAGTACTGCTAAAAATAGACTTTGATCCAAATTCTAAAAATAGACATATCACCTAAAAATAGCCTGTGTGGGCCCCACCTAGTGTAGGTGCTTATTTTTCACTAGGATCAAGGATGATGTTTCCAGATGCCAATTTCATTGTTTCTTGTTGCAATATTCAACAAGTATTGTGAAGGAAACCAAGACACTAATGTGAAGACATGAAGATCCTTGGAGACACCTTCAATGAATTGCTAAGTTGACCTTGAATTGAACGTCCATACTTTGAAGTATCTTGGAGGCCATTTGTAGTAGCTCTAGAAGCTTTTGTGAAGCATTTTCGGAGCAGTATTGGAAACACCCTTGGAGTATTATTGGAGCACAGTTGAAGACCAACACTTGAATACTTGTTGGAGTAGTTATAAAAGTCCTATTGAAGCAAACTTGAAGTTTTGTAGAGGCAGATTGGAGAGGACTTTGTAGACCTATCTTGCAGACATTTTGCCAAAGTATTTTAAGTTTTTTTTGGTGTCTTGAAGCAACACTAAAACCACCTTAAATAATTGAAGAGAAGGTTGGAGCTCTAGAGGATTGAAGTCCTCATACAAGGTTGGAGCCTGGATTTATATTTGAGGATAGGAGTCTTCAAAAAGACCAAGTTCGAGCTTGGATGTGTAGTGAGGATTGGAGTGCTCACCCAAGGTAGGAGCCTTGGAGAAGTTGAAGAATTTATTGTACAAATTTGAGCATGGTTGTTTGAAAGAGAATTGGAGTCCTCATTATTTTTATTGATAAAATAATTTTCTTGTTGTACATCTTGAATTTTGTTTTAATTAATGATCTTCACTTGCATAATTTAACAATTATAAAAGAAATATTGATTCACTCCCCATCTCAATATTCCAAACACATTATACTCTTTTTACATAACACCTTGCATAATTTAACAATTATAAAAGAAATATTGATTCACTCCCCATCTCAATATTCCAAACACATTATACTCTTTTTACATAACACCGCCCACGCCACAAAGTCCGGTGTGTAGATCCACATCCTTCATAAATCTGGGCTACTTGAAATTCGTCTCTGTCCCATTTCTCCACCAACATGTAGGTTTCCTTTTCTTCCATTTGAAGTTGATCGGCAGCCCATTTGAGTGTCAAGGGTTTGATTTTAGCATCACCACTCTTGGAAAAATGTTTTTGTTTCAACGCGTGGAATCTTCGGATTCATGGGAGACGTTACTTTAAAGTCCCCGTGGGAAAGGGAGCATGGAGAAGTCCGCAGTGACACGCTGGCGGTATTTTACTTTTCTTCTTTCATATCCGCCAAGGCTTCTGCCTACGATTTTTGGGATGTTTGAATTCTTCTAGCGGCAACCATCGTAATGACAAAGTTACGTAACCGCAATCGAACACGTTGCGGCTAAAAGTGGTCTTTGTTGGGCAGAGCACGTGTTTTTTCATTCACGACTTTGTAAACGTGCCTGAATTTCAGGTTTGGTACTTCGCCTCTGAAAAGATTTGGTCCTAGCAGCTATCAGGTAGGTAAATCTTCTTCTCCCTTCTCTTGGTTCCACTTGCCCTCCAACTGCAATTCCCAGAATCCACAGAATATTCGTAACGACAGGTGTAAACACCCTTTTGCAGCGGTTGGTAGGAGTATCACCTCCCCCACTATAATACCCTTTAGGGAGGAGGGGTCACAAATGCGTATCGTAACTAAATATTTTGATGGTGTCGGCCAATTGGGAGGTTGCTTCAATGTTATTTCATGGATTATACATATCCGGTCGGAGACAAAGACATTAAAATATACCTTATTTTCACAGGCGGATATTGGTGATAAATCAAAATATCATATTGTTGAGTTGACGTAATCTTTCATAACCGATTCAAATCGTGAAATCAGATTGGAAGTCCAATCAGATTTAAAAATAAACACGAGATTGCGAAATTGCATAGTTTGGATCTAAAATCCGATTGTAACACAATAAGATTAAATCATGAATATGATATTATGTTAGCCACTGTAGTTGAGTTGCTACCGCTTTGATTTCGACGTTTAAAATATTATTCTCCCTCTAATTTGACGTTTAATAAAATATGTCATCCTAAATTCAAAGTTTAACGTGTACAAAGTCATGAAATTAAAATAATAATTCTCTCTCTATACACGGTAACGATATCAAAATGTATTTGACAAGTTATTGACATTTTAACAAGCAAAACGAGTTGGAGTTTAAATAATAAAATTTTCATCGTGTTGACTGTGGCTTTTGCCACTTATTCTGATGTACTTGGAAATTGGATTCTATTCCAACTTTCAGTTGTCAATTATTGGCTGATAATTACTGATGGCCCTCATTACAAGACAGGTTTCATTGTAACAGCTTTGTATCTTCATATTACGTTAGTTTTGGCGAATTAATTTCTCGGTACTTTGATAATAAAAAATTGTACATATTGTTATAAATTTAGTCTTAAAAAAAAATTATAAAATAAGTTAGAAATTTAAGTAAGATTATAAAAAAATATGATTTTTAATAATGCTGAATTCATTTTCACCATTAAAAAAAAAAAAAAACTGTTAAATACGTCATAAAACTCTTATTGTTATATTATAACACAATACAAAAATGCAATATAATCAGCCTAGATCAATCTTAACTTTGGATCTATCAAGCGCCGAGAGGGATCAAATCTCTCGAGGTGCAAATCTTTTTTTTGAGTGCAAAACTTGAGGAAAGGTTTGCACCTCAAGAGATTTGATTCCTCTCGACGCTTGATAGATCCGGAGTTAAGATGGATCTAAGTTGGTTTCAGTCGTGTGTTGTCAAGGAAAATCTATCGAAGATATGATTAATTTTATCAATAATATGTAAATATATCAAATATTAATATAATCATTTTAAATATGCTAAATATTTCTGAGATTAACTTGGTCATTTTAATTTTAAATTTTCTTAGTTACCTCACTTGGTTGAGATGATAAATATTGTTAATAACTATAATGATGAAAAATGATGAAATATTTTTTTTGAATGCAAAGTGACAATAATATTGTTGAAAGATAGAAAATGTGTAATCAATCTCAAACTATTTTCTTTTACTATTCTTATTGTCACCCTTGTTAGTTTTGTTATCTTTTCATATCGATTATATGAAAAAAGAAAATTTAAATCGTAAACCATTTAAATCTTTAACTCGAGCTATTGTAGTAAACATGATACCTTGTCTCTCTTGCTCTCCAATATTAATAGGTTAAATTACTATAACACAAAAATCAATGTACATTGTCAATAACTTTTTGTGCTTACACTAAAATCAATGCATATTGTTAATCCAATCACTTTAAAATTAATGTATCGTCATATATCCAATTACATCAAATCATAAATCAACATATACATTGAAATCAATGCATTTAATGCAAGCAATCAAATAAGATTAGAAAATCACTTCTACATTGAAATCAATGCACCTAATGCAATCAATCAAATAAGATTAGAAACCAACATCTACACTGAAATCAATGCATTTACTCAAAGCAATCAAATAGGATTAGAAATTGCCATCTACACTGAAATCAATGCATTTAGTGCAAACAATCAAATAGGATTAGAAATAATCTACATTGAAATCAATGCATCTAGTGCAAACAATCAAATATAATTATAAATCGACGTCTAAATTGAAATCAACACATACAGTGCAAGCAATCAAATAGTATTAGAAATCACCACCTACACTGAAATCAATGCATCTAGTGCATGTAATCAAATATCATTAGAAATAAATATCTACACTAAAATCGATGCATCTATTGCAAATAATCAAATAGGATTAGAAATCACCATCTCCACTTATATCAATCCATCTAGTGCAAGAAATATTCCTCCCTATCTCCACCCTCCATCCATATCTATATCCCCCTCCATCTATTCTTTTTTGTCTCTCTATCTCACCCCCCTAAACACACACGCTCTCGCACTCCATATATATCAATCTCTTTGTCAATCACCCCCTCTCCCCATCTCTCTCTTCTTCCCTCTCTTCACCTTCCATCTATATCTCTATCTTCCCCTTCTCTCCCTCTCCCCTGCTAATATCTCTCTTTCCTCCTTTTGTCCTCTCTCCCTCTCTCTCCATCTTCCTTATCACTCACTCTCTCTCTCTCTAGAAACCAACATCTACACTGAAATCAATGCATTTACTCAAAGAAATCAAATAGGATTAGAAATCGCCATCTACACTGAAATCAATGCATTTAGTGTAAACAATCAAATAGGATTAGAAATCATCTACATTGAAATTAAGTCATCTAGTGCAAGTAATCAAATATAATTATAAATCGACATCTAAATTGAAATCAACAAATTCAGTGCAAGCAATCAAATTGTATTAGAAATCACCACCTACACTGAAATCAATGCATCTAGTGCAAGTAATCAAATATCATTAGAAATAAATATCTACACTAAAATCGATGCATATAGTGCAAATAATCAAATAGGATTATAAATCACCATCTCCACTTATATCAATCCGTCTAGTGTGATAAATATTCTTCCCTCTCTCCACCCTCCATCCATATCTATATCCCCCTCCATCTCTTCTTTTATGTCTCTATATCTCACCCCCCTAAACACACACTCTCTTGCACTCCATATATATCAATCTCTTTTTCAATCCCATCCTCTCCCCATCTCTCTCTTCTTCCCTCTCTTCACCTTCCATCTATATCTCTATCTTCCCCTTCTCTCCCTCTCCCCCGCTAATATCTCTCGCTCCTCCTTTTTTCCTCTCTCCCTCTCTCTCCATATTCCTTATCACTCACTCTATCTATCTCTCTCCACCTTTCTCTCTCTATGTCTTTCTTCTTACCTCCCTCTCCCTCCCCCTCCAAGTCCATCTCTCTTTCCCTCCCTCTCTCCACTCTCTCACATCCTCTCTCTTCCTTCCTCTCTTTCCCTTTCTCTCCCATCTCTCTCTCCCTCTCTCTCTCTCTCTCTTCACCCACCAAATATGTTACTATATCCCTCCCTCTCTCCTTATATCTCCTTTTCTCCCCCCTTATCTCCATCTATCCTTATTTGTCTCTTTATCTCAACCCCAAACATACACGCTCTCTCTCTGTCTCTCCCTTGTCACTCCTCCTCTCTCTCCACTTCTCACTCTCTATATTTCTTATTTCCTACATCTTTGCCCCTCCAACTCCATCTCTCTATCGATCCCTCTCTCCTCCTCTCTCTCAAGTCCTCTCTCTCGTCCTTCCTCTCTCTCTCTCTCTCTCTCTCTCTCTCCTAACTTCCTCTCTCTTCCCTAATCTCTTTCTCTCTCTCTCTTCCATCCAATACTCTCTCTTCCCCCATCACTCTCCT
This sequence comes from Pinus albicaulis, assembly GCA_034641835.2. Taxonomy (NCBI): domain Eukaryota; kingdom Viridiplantae; phylum Streptophyta; class Pinopsida; order Pinales; family Pinaceae; genus Pinus; species Pinus albicaulis. The sequence goes on from CM076579.1 coordinate 1,305,561,503, forward strand.
CTTCTCTCTCATCTTTCTTCTCTCTCCCTTTCTCTCCTACCTCCCTCTCTCTTTTCCCTCCAATCCTCTCTCTTCCCCCATCTTTCTCTCTCTCTCTCTCTCTCTCTCTCTCTAATCCTCTCTCTTCCCCCATCTCCCTTTCTTTCTCTCTCTTTTTCCGCTCCTCTCTCTCTCCAACTACATTAATATATCCCTCCCTCTCTCCTTCTCTCTTCTTCTATCCCCCATTCTTTCCATACATCCTACTTTGTCTCTTTATCTCACCCCTAAACATACACACTCTCTCTCCATCTCTCCATTATCACTCTCTCTCTCTCCACTTCTCTCTCTCTCTCTATTTATTCTTAGTTATGTAAACTAATGAACATAAATACTTGTAAATATAAAGAAGATTATGGAGTAAATATGAAAATAGGTTTTATTTACTTACCATACCTCTGGTTTATTTATATTTTTATTTATTTACCATACCTCTTTTATTTACTATGGTATTTGACCCATAGGCTTGTTATATAATTATATTTTTATTTATAATCATATTTGATATATTGTTATTTATTTACCTTACCTCTTTATACTTATTTTATATTTATTTATTTATCATACCTCTTTTATATTTATTTATTTACCATACTTATTTTATAAATATGGTATTTGGCCCATGGTATTTAGCCCATGGTATCAATATTAATTTGTCCTATGGTATTCATCCCATAAGCTTTATCTAAATAAAACCTCTTTTTTAAGTATTTTTAAATATAAAAAAGTTTATGGAGTAAATATAAAAAGAATTTTTATTTATTTACCATACATCTAGTTTATATATATTTTTATTTATTTACCATAGCTCTGGAGTAAGTATAAAAATAGGTTTTATTTATTTACCATACCTCATGTTTAATTATATTTTTATTTATTTAAATTTTAAAATATTGCAACTTTGATGGGGAAATATTTATGTCTTTAAATATTTTAATTTATCCATAGAATATGGGTTTTCTTTTTAAAGATTCATTTTACAAATATTTAATTAAAAGAAATATTAAAAGATTTTGGATTTTGATTGTTTGTGTTGAATTAACTCTTTTCCTTTGATTTAGGAAATGGTATCGACTTTAGTAAAGAGTAAAGATGTTTAAAATTTTACTTAATTTGGAAATTCAATGTGGTAATTTTTTTTGTTAAAGGTAAATTTATGATCCATTCAAATTCACGTATATAATAAAGAAATTATTAAATGGATGAGATAATTTACTATCCATTCAAATTATATAAATAATACATAGTTGTATTTTAATAGTTAATCTCAACCCATTAATAAGTTAAAAAAGTTATATATAATCTAAATATTTAAGTTATATAAAATTCAATATTAGGTTAATGCTTTGGCCGATATTAGAAAAAGTAAAATTTATTATTTTTTTAAGAATGTGACATACTTAACATCGAGCTCATACTGAACTGTAAATTGCACCGAGACAAAAACATGTTTCCCTTATTTGAGACAAAAACATATTTCCCTTATTTGAGTCATTCGTTTATCAACATTGGAATAGAAAAGACCCTAGAAGTCTAGCCATGTTACATGGTAAAGCATGAACTCAATAAATATTTGAATGAGAAAATCAAACAAGTAATTTTTAGGTCGTTTCTGTCACTGGTAATAGAAGTCTAGCCATGTTACATGGTAAAACATGAACTTAATAAATATTTGAATGAGAAAATCAAACAAGTAATTTAATAACGATTTATTATTGTAAAGTTTTAATATTTTAACAATAAATTTTGTGAAAATAGAGCTTATTCATAAAATATTATATTTTATAATTAATAATGGCATAGAGGGATTTTGATGTAATAAATAAAATGTGTAATTTATTTTATATTCAAGTAACAATATTAGAATAAAAATATATTATTGTAAAATTTTAATATTTTAATAATACATTTTTGTAAAAATATAGCTTATTTATAAAATATTATATTTTATAATTAATAATGTCATAAAGATATTTGATTGAATAAATAAAATTTGTAATTCATTTTATATTCCATTAACATATATTATTATAAAAATATATATTAAAGACAAATGAAAAAAAATTGTGTGAACTATAAATAAAATATTGCAGTGTCTATATTAAAATAACTTGTAATTTATTCAATTTTTAATAGAGTTAATATGTGGTATTTAAAACGTGGAGGAGAGGCGGGAGGGGTTCTTTATAACCTTGACAGAACAATTGAAACAAGGTTCGCATGGGGATTGGGGAAAGCTCTGAACAATCAAGTTGAAGCTCTATCGCTCTGGCAAGGTCTCAAGACCACTATATCCAAAGGTATAAGGCATATGACTAACGTTGGTGATTCAATGGTTATCATTCAAAAGTGTAAAAAGCTCTCCGGGAACAGGAATCTCATAGACTCTGAAGCCTCACCATTGATTATAAGGATTATGACACTCAACAAATTAGATGAATTCAAATGCTACCATGTTAAACGGGAGAATAACCACGAGGCAGATTATCAAGCCAATTTGGGCGCTGGTTTAGATCAAGGAGTATTGATCGTCGATCATTCCAATCTCATATGTCACGTCTCATAATTGATCGCTTAGTTAATTCTCCGCTAGGAGATAGTTAAAATCATGCTCGTGTTATGACTTGGGGAAGGGCAGGAATTTATTGGGAGGTGGAGCTCGCAGCTGGGAGAATTTAATTACAGTTGTTGGCTCTTGATCCTTCGATCCATGACGACGGCCAAGTGGAATCCCTTCTTCTTTTTATTAAATGTGAAGGTGGGTGAAGGAAGCTATAGTACAGTCCTCCAATAGATTCAAGGGGTAGAATTTCATTCTAAATGCAATATGGTGGTGGCAAGGATGGAGGCTTGTGCCTAATATGAGTTGCAAATGCGAAAGGACATTAACTGTGATAGGATGTATGCCTCGATTGACAGGGGGAAAGGAATTATATTAAGGAACTGGGTGATGCAAATAAACAACAGAATAATTCGTGTGCGGGGAAGGATAGCTCATAAAATGGCTTCTGCAAAACATAAACAAAAGTGGCGATAATGAAGAGGAACAAGGAAACTCGAGCAGTGAAAACATGGAGACCATGATAGAAAATTCAGGGAAGCAAGTTATTAAGGAGATTCAGGAGAAAATGGCGGTGGTTTTGTCCCACCTGGTAGGAATTGGCGAGGATTTGGAACTGCTCAAGAAAGAAATGGAGCATTTGAATAGCATAATGATTAACCTAAAATTCAAGGTGGTGAATATTGAGATTAAAGTGGAAGTGGATACTGTCGGCGTGCTCAAGGAGGTCTCCGGCTTGAGAGATTCGCCCACTCCCATGGCTAAGGGGGTGGCAGAACAGGATCATCGTGGACCTGAGTTGAACTTGGACCTTGGACAAACTTTTGAAGCGGCCCAGGAGGATAGAATGCTGGGAAAAATGGAAAGCGATGGGTAGTCTATTACCTCTCAGTTTATATGTTTTGTCCTTTTGTTAAACAATGTCGTGTCTTTTGGTGGGTCTATAGTATAAATGATGTAAGCAGTATAGTTATAAATAAAAGGGGTAGCATTAGATACTCTCTAGACTTATCTCTGCATATTTATGAAATAGAGAAAAGTTTGAATGTAAGGAACTTGGCCCTTTTCCAGTTTTGATTTATAAAAATGCTACTTGTTTTACGATTAGATTAGAATATATCTATCAATTTAAATGAGAATATATCTATCAATAAATATATATAAGTCAACCTCCAAACTCCTTTTCAAAACTATTATAAGTTAGTAGATTTTTTCACATGGGCTTTAAAAAACTCATCTTTGAGACTCATGTCACTTGTATTATTTTATATGGATGTAAGTATCTCCAGAGAGTCTTGGAGAGTCTCGGAGGAATATATAACACATCCAAAAGCATATTATAACTTATAATCTTAACATTAAAACAAATACTTCATATTCTATCCTCATAAGCCTTTCCCTCACTAAAAGCATGGCTATGAATAGGTATCTTATGTATATGAAGAATTTAAACAACATGGAATCCAATATGATTTCTAAATTTTCTTCTAACTTTAGCCCAAACCCTCACCCTTCCACTCAAGCTAGGATGTCACCAACCTAGATACATCTTAACTCCAGATCTATCAAGTGCCAAGAGGGATCAAATATCTCAAGGTGAAAACCTCTTTTTTGAGTGAAAAACTTGAGGAAAGGTTTTCACCTCAAGAGATTTGATCCCTCTCAACTCTTGATAGATCCGAAGTTAAGATGGATCTAAGATGGTTTCAGTTGTGTGAGGCCAAGGAAAATCTATCAAAGATATGAAATTTTTTATCAATAATATGTAAATATATCTAATATTAATATAATAATTTTAAATATGCTAAATATGTCTAAGATTAACCTCGTCATTTCAATTTTAAATTTTCTTAGTTACCTTAGTTTTTTGAGATGATAAATATTATTAATAGATTTAATAACGAAAAAATGTGAAATACGAATTTTGAATGCAAAGTAACAATAATAGTGTTTAATGATAAAAAATGTGAATAATAAGAATGTTGTCAATTACAAATAGTCTTCATTTTGATCAATCTCAAACTATTTTCTTCTACTATTCTTATTGTCACCCTTTAGCTCGAGTTGTTGTAGTAAACATCATATCATGTCTCTCTTGCTCTCCAATATTAATAGGTTGAATTACTATTAAACAAAAATCAATGTACATTGTGAGTAATTTTGTTTGCTTACACTGAAATAAATGCACATTGTTAATCCAATCACTTTAAAATTAATGTATTATCATACATCCAATTACATCAAATCGGAAATCAACATCTACACTAAAATCAATGCATCTAATGAAAGCAATCAAATAAGATTTGAAGCCAACTTCTACACTGAAATCAATGCATCTGATGCAAGCAATCAAATAGGTTTAGAAATCAAGATTTACACTCAAATAAATGCATCTAGTTTAAGTAAGAAAATAGGATTAGAAACCAACATCTAAATTGAAATCAATGCATTTAGTGCAAGCAATCAAATAGGATTAGAAATCACCATCTACACTGAAATCAATGCTTTTGGTGCAAGCAATCAAATAGGATTAGAAATCATCTACACTAAAATCAACACATCAAGTGCAAGCAATCTAAATTATAATTAGAAATGAACATCTACATTGAAATCAATGCAACTAGTGTAAGCAATCAAATAGGATTAGAAATTACCATCTACACTAAAATCAATGCATTTAGCACAAGCAATCAAATAGGATTAGAAATCATCTACATTGAAATCAATGCATCTAGTGCAAGCAATCAAATATCATTAGAAATCAATATCTAAACTAAAATCAATGCAGCTAGTGCAAACAATCAAATAGGATTAGAAATCACCATCTACACTGAAATCAATGCATCTAGTGCAAGAAATCAAATAGGATTAGATATCACCATCTACACTGAAATCAATGCATCTAGTACAAGCAATCAAATAGTAATAGAAGTCACCATATACACTAAAATCAATGCATTTAGTGCAATAAAAATTCTTCCCTCTCTCCCCCCTCCATCTATATATATCTCCCTCCATCTCTCCTTGTTTGTCTATTTATCTCAACACCCCCCCCCAAAAAAAAAACACACACTCTCCCACACCATATCTATCAATCTATATGTCCCTCCCTGCCTCTCTCCATCTCTCTCTTCTTCCCCCTCTTCACCTTCCATCTATATCTATATCTTCCCCTTCTCTCCCTCTCCCCCACTTATATCTCTCTTTCATCATGTTTTCCTCTCTCCCTCTCTCTCCTCCTTTCTCTCTCTATGTCTTTCTTCTTATCTCCCTCTCTCTCCCCCTCCAACTCCATATCTCTTTCCCTCCCTCTCTTCACTCTCTCACATCCTCTCTCTTCCTTCCTCTCTTTCCCTTTCTCTCCCACCTCTCTCTCTCTCTCTCTCTCTCTCTCTCTCCAAATATGTTACTATATCCCTCCCTCTCACCTTCTCTCCCCCATTCTCTCCATATCTCCTTCTTTGTATCTTTATCTCACCCCAAACATACACACTCTCTCTCCATATCTCCCTTGTCACTCCCTCTCTCTCCTCACCTCTCACTCTCTCTGTCTTTATTCTTCCCTCCCTATGTCCCCCTCCAACTCCATCTCCTCTCTCTCTCCCTCTCTCCTCCTATCTCTCTCGTCCTTCCTCTCTCTCCCTTTCTCTCTTACCCCCATCTATCTCCCCCCATCACTCTCCTCCTCTCTCTCAAGTCCTTTCTCTCATCCTTCCTCTCTCTCTCTCTCTCTCTCTCTTTTCCCTCCAAACCTCTCTCTCTCTCTCTCTCCTCCTCTCTCCTCTTCTCTCCATCTCTCCTTCTTTGTTTCTTTATCTCACCCCTAAACATACACACTCTCTCTCCATCTCTCCCTTGTCACTCCATTTCTCTCCACTTCTCACTCTCTATGTATTTCATCTTCCCTCCCTCTCTCCCCCGTCCAACTCCATCTCTTTATCCCTCCCTCTCTCCTTCTCTCTCTCAATTCATCTCTCTCTTCCTTCCTCTCTCTCCCTCTCTCTCTCTCACTCTGCCCTCCAATTCTCTCATTATCTTCCTCCCTCTCTAATTCTCTCCCCCCCCCTCCATCTTTGTGTCTCCCTCTCCCTCTCTCTCTTCATTTCTCCTCTCCCCTCTCCTTCATTTTACCTTCATCTCTCCCTTGTCACTCCTCATCTCTCCTCCTAGATCACTCTATGTCTTTGTTCTTCCCTCCCATATATATCTAGAGTTAATATATATCATGATATATTAATATATATTACAATATAAAAAATTTAATATTGTATTAATCCAAAGTTATTAAATTTAATAATACTAATATGAATATTATATTTAATAACAATAATAATATTTCTATTAATATTAGGGTTAATAATGTTTTTTTGCATGGCATTAATAATATTTTGGCTCATGGTATTTGACCCATAGGCTTCACCTAAATAAAACCTATTTTCTGAGTGTTTGTAAATATAAAGAGGAGTATGGAGTAAATATAAAAAGAGGTTTTAATTTTTACCAAACCTCTAGTTTATTTATATTTATATTTATTTACCATACATTTTTTATTTACGATGGTATTTGGCCCATAGGCTTTTGGTATATACTTAGATATTGATTTCTAATCATATTTGATATATTTTTATGTATTTACTATACCTCTTTATACCTCTTTTATATTTATTTATTTACTATACGTCTTTTATAAATAGAGTATTTGGCTCATAGTATTTAGCCCATTGTATTAATAATAATTTGTCCCATAGGCTTCACCCAAATAAAACCTCGTTTTTCAGTTTTCTTAAATATAAAGAGGCTTATGGAGTAAATATAAAAAGAGATTGTATTTATTTACCAGGATTAAGAATAAAAAGAGGTTTTATTTATTTACTATACCTCTGGTTTATTTATGTTTTAAGCATTGGTAAATATAACTTTGGATTAAGATGTAGGGGTAATTATTACAAATATATTAATCTAGTGAATGTGAATAATAATAATCCAATATCGTTGAGTTAATAGATTTGTAATTGTTTATTTATATAATTATTTAAAGTTTTTTATGAGTGGAATTTTTTTTTATACAATTATTTAAATTTTTTTATGAGCCCACTTTAAATATTATTTTTATCACGGGCTACTTTACACATCATACTAGGTTGGGTTGTAGAATGCGCCTCTCTGCACAATAAAAATTCCATAAAGATGTCATAAGGAGGAGATTATTTTATAGAGAATAAGAATAATAATAAAAATATTATTACTTCAAAATTTAGGGAGAAATTGTGAGGTTATAGAACTTAAAAGTAAAAAAGAATCTAAGATATTATAAAAAGGTACTAAAAACAAATTATATATATATATATAGCTAATTATGAACAAATTCTCATGAACTTTATAGTGAAAGTGGCCTTTGGTGAGTTCCCAAAACACCATGGGATGAAAGAGTTTGTCATAAATGTGAGTTCCCAAAACACCATGGGATGAAAGAGTTTGTCATAAATGTGAGTTCCCAAAACACCATGGATGAAAGAGTTTGTCATATATATGATATTTATATAATTGAATGGTTCTCCCAATGCTTTTGGAGCATAGAAATAAAATTCTAAACTTCTCTCAATACTTTCGGAGCATAAAAATAAAATAATAAAGAATTATGAGTAATCTCTTACTTTCTAAAGTTAGATAGACCATATGGAACTTAATGGATGTTATCATCATCAACATATCTTATTCTTTCCATTAATATATGCCTATCCCATTAATATATGCTTCTACTTAAGGGAAGTGTATTAAAAAATATACTAATAACAACAAACATTTTAATGTAACAATATGAGTAATAACAAAAAAAAAATCCACTCGCCATATTAAAGAAACTATCTCTAAAAATGTAAACCTTCTTCAAATTTTACATTTTAGAAAAAGTTTACACCACAAGAAATTTGATTCTTCTAAACTCTTCATAAATTTATATTCATATATTTAAAATAAAATTCACTTATATTTTTAAATTTAAAATCACTTCAACTAAATTATAACACACCTTAAATTTTTAAATTTGGAATCACTCCTACTAAATTATTAAACACCTTATCATTTTACATATAATTATTATCTTATATATTAAGAATACAATTCACATGCTCAAAGGGACCAAGGTCAAGAAGCTTCACATGAGTTCACACCATCGGCGCCCACGAGAACATTATTCCCCTGTATGAAAGTGCACAATTCCATGGCAATGGAAATAATGGATTCCACGCAGGATGCCACAAGTATAATCAGTGATCGCGTATTCGTCGAGCCACACTCCAAACTTAGTCCGTAGATCCGCTACCTGCCATGTACTCCACGAACTAATCATGCACCTCTGCACCGTTCTTAATGCGGTAAGCGCCCCCATGCAGCAACCTATGTGTGGAGAATCTAGACACCGCAAATTCTGGTATTCATTATCCAAACATGCACTGGGCGCGAATTTAATTACAAATGGATTTTGGGTTTTATTTATGAAGATATTTTTAGATAGCTGTCGATATTATATCAAGTATCAATTTAGCATGTATTTAAAGAGATTAGAAAAATTATGAGAAATATTTCTCATGGAAATGGTCATAGATGAATGAATTATTTAATGTAGTTGAATTCCAAAAAGTGATATCTAAATTAAATCTTTTTAAATACAAGTCTCTTTTAAAATGTAAAATTTGAAAAAAAAAATATTGCATCTCTTTCATCCCTAAATAAATCCTACAACGTATACTTTTTTATTGTTTCAATTGCATTTTTGAATGCTACATATAATACATTACAGTACATTCTCTCTATATATGCAATGTGTATTTTTTCATTGTTTGAATTGTATTTTTGAATGCTATATACATTATATTTGGAAACATGTGAGAGTATTCAAATTGGCAAGGATTCAAAGATATTAGTAGAATGGTTTAATGGAAGAAATGAATTCAAAATTCTTCATTTAGAAGCATGGCAATGGAAGTTTAAACTATTACAATTTGATGGTATTCGGATTTTGCATATATATAGGGAGAACAACGTCATTGCAAATATGTTTTCTAAGCAAGCTCATCTCCTAGATGATGTTGTCTCTATTTTTTAATTTCACAAGAACGTTTTAGTCTTTGGTCCATCCTTCAATCTACTTGAATCTACCAATCCTTTCATGAGGTAGTCATTTTTGTGATATAATCTTTGATAATAAGTTTCATGGTTAGATAAGATTATTTATACACAACATTTGTAGTAAAGGGATTGTACTTTTTAATTTCACATGAAATAGCAAAAGTACTCTTTTATTTTATTTTATTTTGAAAAACTTAAACTTAAATATACCTAAAACATGACCAAAATGTAAAATAGTTGAACTACTTCAAATGTTAACCATAATAACTTATTTTTTCAATCACTTTATATGATATATATATTATTTTATTTAAACAATATATAATATATGCATAGTTGATATTAAGTATACAACTTGAGTGGGCCTAATGGTTAAGACCATGTGTTTCCTCCTAAGAGGTCACAGGTTTAAAACTAGAGGGGGGTAGTGTATGTATGCCTTGCTAGACTTAGCAGTCAAATCCTTGTAACAAGGGGATCTCATAAATTAGTTCACATTATTTAAACCCTTCATTGAAATATTTTTGAAAAATATAAGATTTGAACGTTTTGCTCACCTTTTTTTTTGCTTCTAATTAGTTATGAAATTATATTAAGTCATGTATCTAAATATTTTATAAATGAAATATTTTTACAACATTAAGTTGTAATATTAACAACAAATCCAATGACCATAGTGAAGTTGGGATTATTGATGTTTTATAATGCTTTTAATTCAAATTAACTAAACATGCATATTCATTTTATTTTTTTTGTTATAGTCCATATTTATTTTCTATTTAGAGAATATCTTATTTTTATTTTTATTTTTATTTTTAAGGAAGAGACCCAACATTGGAAGCTAGACTAGGAGATGTAGCCCATGAGGGGTGAACTCCGTTGGAACACCTAATCCTACATGGGTAGGTGTGGAATGCGAAACGTCACAATGGAGTCCAAGTGACCTTGGAATATGAAACCAAGAGTCATACCATTGTACTATAAATGTACATCATGTGTAATGGAAAAATAAGAAAGCCTCACGCTTATCCTTCATTGTGTTGAGTCTCTCGTGTGTGTGTGTGTTTCTCTTCTCATACACCATGTGTGTGCTTCAACATGGTGTTTAACATGGTATCAAAGCGGGCGATTGCTGACCCTGCTCCAAATTGAGTGAGCCATTTGTGTTTATGGCCTGTGAATATCTGCAAAAATTCTTGAAATTTTTGCAGCACTCAGAGTTTCTGCAGCAGACATTTTGCTGCATTCAGAAAGTGGTTTTGGAGAAGGAGCAGCATTCAGAAATTGGTAGCATTCTGGCATTGGTTTTGAAAAAAAAAAAAAATAGCACTGCACATCTGAAGGTTGATTTCTTCCTGCAATTTTTGCCCATTAAATTCTGTAATTTGGAGAGCTGCTGGAATATTGTTTAAGTTGGATTTCTGAAGAAGTTTATGAATTTTTTACTGCAAATCTGAGCTTTTCTGTTGAAAAAAATTCTTCATATCTACTGCTGCTGGATTTGTTTCTGCTGTATATTTGAAAAGAAAAAAATTCTGCTTCTATTCTGCAAAGTCTTTTACTCCTCTGCTGTTTTTAAATTTAAAAAAAAAATAAAAAATAAAAAATAAAAAAAACTCTGCAACTTGGCCTTTCGGCCTCCCCTTTACCAGCCATTCTAACGCACTCCCAACCACAGCTCTCCACGGCCTCACACTCTAGCTCTACGCACAAACCCCCCTTACACCCCTCTTCACAACTCGCTGTCACACCTCACGGCCGTTCTCCACACGCGCCCCCTCTGCAACTGTTTTACCACACCCAACCCAACGCACTCCCCTTTACCCATCGAACCTCCCTCCTTTAACACAGACCATCTCACCTTACGCCCTCACGACCTGCTCCCCTACGCCCATCTCACCTTACGGCCTCTTCCCTTCCTAACACAGACCACGCTCTCCACTCTCTAAACTCTACGCCTCAGCAACTTGCGCCCTCTCTCACCCTTTCGACCCCATCCCACGAAGTTCACTCAACCTACACTCCCTTACCACGACTCTCCTCCCGCTCATTCCCATCGGCCTTACACACAACCCTTGTATACTCTACGCCCCTACCATACTCTGCAACTCTCCATGCAAACCAACCTCACGGCCTTTCGGCCTTAACCCCCCTCTCTGCAATCACAATCTGCCCTACATCACTGTTACACGCCCTCACTCCATGGCTGCACCCTCCCAAAGCAATACAAACCCAGCTCGCTCCTTTACCTTACACCCTCAACAACAGTCGACCCTCCCTAATCTACGCCCTCAACAACAGTCCACCTGCTGTCCTCCCTCACGCCTTCCCCATTCCCCATGCTTCCCGCAGCCTCCACACTCGGCGTTCACACTCATCTCCACGCCATATCGGCTCTCTGCCGCCCCTCCAAACTCACACAATACGCCCTCTACCCAACGCACCTCCCCTACCACTACGCCCTCACGACACTCCCTCTCTGCACTCCTGCCCAACCACTTAGTCGCCTCTCCATTCAACTCAGCTCCCATCCGGCCTACAACTCCGCCCACGATCTCATCTCACCTCGAGCTCTGGCCGGCCCCTTCTCTGCTCCTGTGCCCTCCCAACCTTCTCTCTTCCGAATGTTTCCCTCACTCTCTTGGCCACTCGGCCTTTCCCGCCCACAGCCTTTTCACAATTCGTTTTTTAATTTTAATTTCTATTATTCCCCCTCCTCATATCACTAATACCGCCTCCATATTTGAATAATACCCACCCTTCATATAATTAATTCCGCCCCTCCTCATTTACAATACCTCCTTTCATTATAAAATACTGCCCCTCCTTTTTTAAAATCGATTTTTATATTTCCAATTCCCATTTTAATAAATATTCCCTTAAATTTGTCTCTCCCCATCCCTTTTAAATTTAACTTCAATTTTTTTTTTTAATCCCTTTTAAAATTCCCCTTCCCATATAATACTCCCCCCTCCCCTCCCATTTAATTTCCATCCCACTTTTAATTCCCTCCATTTTTAATTCCCTTCCCCATTTTTAACTATTCCCATTAAATTATTTTTAATTAATTTTTTTAATTAATTTTCAATTAATTAAAAAAAAAAAAAAAGCAGAGAGAGAGAGGAAGGACATTGAAGACAAGAAAATGAACAGCAGAATTGAAGAAATGGCATGGACTATACATAGAGAAAATTGTAGATTTGACATTGTGTGATTTGTGGCATTGATTTGAAGGGTGATTTTCTGAAGAATTTTACATAAGAAGACAAGTTTTCCATCATTTTTAAAACAGCTCTTTGAAGGAAAATTCAGCTGCCTTAAAGGCCTCTTACACAAGTGTTTCAGTTGCACATTTACAAAATATTTTTGCAGAAATATTATATTGCATTGACATTGTATTGTGAGTAGACATTGCTTCTTCATAGTTGCAATATGTACTTGAGTTGTTGAAAAATTGTTGATTGCCCTCCATCATTTGAGGAGCAGAATTTGTACTTTGAGATTTCCATAGTTGGAAATTATTTGGAGTCATTTGTATTTATTTTTGAATCACATTGTAAACGGGTGCATTTTCGGTTGAAGCCAACACCCTTTCATTTATTTTTGAGCCTAAGTTGTTGAAATGGTTAAAATCAATGAGGTATTAGTGTTGTTGAATAACCTCATTCATTCAAATGTTGATGACATGATAAAAATGAGCAAGGATGCTCTTTGTAATATTCAGATTTGTTTACAAGATGCACAAGAAAAGATTGAGTTTTTGCAGTTGGAAACTCAGCTTCAGCAAGACGAACTTCAACAAAAGAGTCACCATTCTGAACTTGTTTATGTTCAGAAGATTGTGAAGGACTCTCATTAGAAGAAAGAAGATAAAGTTGCAGATGATTCCCATTCAGTTCCTTGTACAAGAGCAGATGGACATGCAGATGCAGCAGCTCAGCCTGCACTTCCTAAGCCCATCATCAGACCTTGGGAAGAGCTTGTCCACAACAAGCACCGAACTGATCTTGGATATGAAAAGGATGTGACCTTTCATATTCTAGACTACACCAAGCCCATCATATTTCAGAGTGTCGGATTCTTGTATGACAGTTCACCTGCAGCTGTTCCAGATCCTGTTCCACAACAACAGATTGAAAAATGCCAACACTGTGATCGAGTTGGCCATATGAAAGATCATTGTTTTGATCTTCATCCATGCAAGCACTGTGGTCGACACACCCATTCTTCATACAGATGCTTCAGAAACAAGCCTCCTGCAAGAAAAAAAATTCATCTTGGATGGATCGCTTCTTGGCAATGGGCATCAGTAGCCAAGAAGATGTTTATGACACATGTTAGAACTTTTTCACGGATATTGAGCAAACTTGCAGTCTAGTTTTCGCCATCATCTCACCTTGTCCCTGACAGGGGGGGAAATGGTGATCATGTACAAGCTTCGATGTCAGATCAAGCGAGCCTGAGCCACAATCTCTCATTCTATGTTCAGATTTGTAGCTAGAGACACAGCAGTTCAAGCGAGCCTGAGCCACAATTCGTCATTCCAGATTCAGAGATGTAGCCAAAGACACGGATGCCCATGAGCATGCCTTCGGTTGGTGGACAACCTTAAACCATCATCTTTGGTTGGTGGACAACCTAAAACCACCACAGGTAGTAGACCTCCCTTCTTTTAGGTCGAAGGTCTCCCTTTCATATATGAGGAACACTTCCTCTAGCAGAAGCCTTAAACTTCTTGCCAGCTTTGGTTGAGTTCCAGGAAATGCTTCAAGAATTCCAGAGTTGTTGGTAATCCTAAAACCATCACAGGTAGTAGACCTCTCTTCTTTTAGGTTGAAGGTCTCCCTTTTTATATGAGGGACAATTCCTCTAGCAGAAGCTTTCAGCTTCTTGCCAATTTTGGAAGAGTTCCGGGAACTGCAACATGTATTGTGTTCCAGTGTTTGTGGTCATCCTTAAACCACTTCTTTTTTCCAACATTTCAGAGAGTTGATTCGGCCCAAGCGCTGCCATGCATACTTTGCAGATTTGTATTACAACTCTTTTCTTGGACTCACACATACCCCTTCGAATTAAGGGGGGATGTTGGAACACCTAATCCTACATGGGTAGGTGTGGAATGCGAAAAGTCACAATGGAGTCCAAGTGACCTTGGAATATGAAACCAAGAGTCACACCATTGTATTATAAATGTACATCATGTATAATGGAAAAATAAGAAAGCCTCATGCTTATCCTTCATTGTGTTGAGTCTCTTGTGTGTGTGTGTGTTTCTCTTCTCATACACCATGTGTGTGCTTCAACATGGTGTTTAACAAACTCCTTCATCATTTGTGTTAGGCACATACGGAGAAGACAAATAGCGGATGAAGATAAGCATGTGTATCAATATTATTCACTTGATGTACATTTATAATACATTATTTTTTGTTATAGTCCATATTTATTTTATATTTAGAGAATATCTTATTTTTATTTTTATTTTTAAAGAAGAGATCCAACATTGGAAGCTAGACCAGGAGATGTAGCCCATGAGGGGTGAACTCCTTCATCATTTGTGTTAGGCACATACGGAGAAGACAAATAGCAGATGAAGATAAGCATGTGTATCAATATTATTCACATGATGTACATTTATAATACATTATTGTGACCCTTGGTTTCATATTCCAAGTGGTCCCTTGGACTCCCTTTGAATGTTCACATTCTACACCAACCCTTAAGGATTAGGTATCCAACATTCCCCCCTTAACCCGAAGAGGTATGTATGAGTCCAAGAAAAGAATTTTAATATAAAATGGCAACATTAGGGTGAATGTGATCTCTGAGATGTAGGTATAAGGAGGTGGTTTAAGGATGACCACCAACACTGGAATGCTTAGTGCAGTTCTCAGAACTCTTCCAAATCTGGCAAGAAGCTGAGGTCTTCTTCTAGAGGAACTGCTCCTAATGCTTTGAAGAGGGGGACCTTCAACCTGGAAAAGGGAGGTCTACAACCCACAAGAAAAAGGGAGAACCTCAGCCTTAAAGGGAAGTCACAACTTGCGGTGGTTTAAGGATGACCACCATCTCTGGAATGCTTGACGCAATTCATGGAACTCCTCCAACACTGGCAAGAAGTTGAAGTCTTCTACTAGAGGAAGTGTCCCCAATTCTTTGAAGAGGGAGAATTTCAACCTCGTATAGATGGTTTAAGGTGTTAACCTCACTTTCATGTGAGAAAAACAATTATAAATCCAAAAATATAATTAAATTGAATAATCTTGAAAATTAGGAATTTATGCCTAATTTTCTAGATTAAGTTGGGTCCTCTTAATTAGGAGTTAGTTTAGGCCTACCTAAATTACCTCCTAGATTAGTGTGTGGTTGAGCTATTTGTTCAACCAAGTTGTCCAAGATAGACGCACTATCTTGAGACAACTTCCTCATCTATTTATTTGTATTATAACATTATTTTAATAATGAAGAATATGTGAGGAAAGCCGTAATACTCTCAGGCCTTTTCCACCAGTTCTATGTCTCAGGGATTTTTATGAGTATTTTATTAATTAATTTATTTTCTACGTGTGGTATCAGATCCCTTATGGGCCTGGCCCAGTCTCCCTCATGGGAGTGCCGGGGGAAATAGAAAATATGTATGTTTGTGTTGGAAATATTGTCATTGATGACAGAGAAGCAACAAAGGCAGCAGAGACGCAGTAAAGGAAACAGAGAAGAAGCAAACACAACAGAGAAGAAACAAAGGCATTCAGCAAGCGTAATAATCTCAAATTGGAGTGAACGAAGAATACAGAACAAGCTCAGGAGGAGTAGCATGGAGGAACTGGTGTTGCAGAGCGGCGATAGTATAAAGCTTAGGAGAGAATTGCGTTGAAGAATACAGAACAAGCTCAGGAGGAGTAGTGTGGAAGAACTGGTGTTGCAGAGTGGCAACAGGATAAAAAACAAAAATAGACTAAGGCAGAGAACACTTAGAAAATTTCCAAAGGAGGTGAACGGACGGTCAGGATTATATCGCAAAAGTGAAGGAGAGAGATGGACGGCGGAGATTAAATCGCATCAGGAGCGATTTCAAAAATCGCAACTTTTTAGAGTTTAGCATTAAGGAATCGCATGGTAAGTTAAGTTGGTTGCGATGCGAATTAGAGGAGCCATGTGTCAGCGCTACGCACATCGCAGATCTTAGAGGTTATCTATTAAGAGTTCGCTCGGTATGGTAAGTTGTATGCGATACGATGAGGGAAGAGCCACGTGTGAGCACTATGCATGAGCACACATCACAGATCTTATAGGTTACCGTTAAGAGTTCGCTCAGTATGGTTAGTTGTATGTGATGCAATGAGGAAAGAGCCACGTGTCAGCACTGTGCACCAGCGCAAATATTGCATATCACAAGAAATAAGGTTTAGCCGCTAAGTTAAATCATAAAGGTTGCGAAGTGCGATCGCCTATGATTGGTGGAAAGTGTTGTGGGACCCTCCTGTAAAGAAGCTTTTCCTGTATGTAATTGCTTTGGGATTTATGTACAATCGGGCTTAAAGTAACAATTTTTGATTCCGTGTGTATTCTGATATCTGTGTAAAATGTTAAAAGTTGCAGGCAAGCAATGTGCGACGTATTGTGATTGGTCAAGTAGTGTGGGACCCGATAACCCCCATTCCGTGTCTGTTATGTGCACTCTGTTAATAATGTATGCGTTGTTTGATTGCTAACTTATGTATGTGGAATAAACTCTGATATTTTACTCCGCTACGTTAAAAGGGAGTCTATGTGGGTTGAGAGAAAAGGTTGAACGCGAAAGAAAAGACTCAGGTAACAAAAGGAAAAGGGTGAACACAAAAATTAAAGGCTTGGGTAAGTAAGAGGACCCGACCTCGTGCAGAACAGTGCAACAACATGGGTCAAGTCGGGAAAAAAGGGCAGTTATGTAGCACAGTTGAAATATAACTGCAGAAACAGAAAAAACAAAGGAACAACAAGCAGAAGAGGACAAACACACAACAAAGCTAAGAAGCTGAAAGGGCTGAATTGGAATATTATTGTAATTGTAAATGTATTAATTATTTTATATTTTTTGTGATGCAAAGGCAAGTCTCCGTAGGCAAAGAAAAACTCCAATTTAATACTGAAATGAGTGTATTTAGTGTTGCAACATCCTGAATATGCTGAGTGAGGAAATGAATGGGTGGAAGAAACGAATCATGCATGTTCACTTCATATTCCCATATAGAATACAAACAACCATGAAGTAATCTATATAAATGATGTTATTGTAATGTTCATAAAGACGTTAGAGAGTGGAAGAATAAGAAAGAGTAGATAGAGAAGCTGTGAAGATCCAGAGATAATATAAAGAATTTTTGAAGGCTGGAAGGACAACAGTGAAGAAGGAGTAAAATGAAGCTGATATCCAGGTAAATCAGCATATGATTTTATTGTAGTGTGAGGAAGTTGGTGCTTCCATATCAAGTTGTAGCTTGATATATGTCCAGTTGTATCTGGTTGAGGTAGGAGCCTCCTCTGGGTTATAACCTGCAGAAAATAGATGGGAGTTGGAGCTTCCTTGTAAGTAGTAGCTTGCAAAATTTGAGTTAGTAGCCTCGTGTAGGTTGGAGCCTACAAAAAATCAGTGGTGAGAGGGATTTGGAGCTTGCCTTCGCATCACAATAATAATAAGATGTGTTTTTTATCCCTTATGGGTTTCCACTTATATATGTTGTCTATATGCATGATGATTCTACATTGATGTTCTATATTTAATCTTCTTAAACTTGCCACTCACATATTAAGATTTTCATTTCATTATACATTAAGTTGATCATGAAATTAAGGTGTACATAAGTTTAAAAGAAAGTTTTAAAAGTCCATAAATGTATTAAACTGATTCACCCCCCCTCTCAATTTAACTAAGGGTTCAACAATTGGTATCAGAGCCAGTTCCTTCTCTATCAGTTTACCAACTGGAAGGAGATCCTAGGTACCCAAGATGGCTATCCTAGAAGGATGCTCAACAAATAAAGCCCCTTTTTTTATTGGCACAAACTATGCCTTCTAGAAAATAAGAATGAGGACGTACATAATGTCTCTAGGAATAGAGGTTTGGGTTGTTGTGGAAGAAGGATATTCTCCAAAGGATACTGACACAAAGAAAGAAGTCAAACAAGATTTCATAGCTAATGCAAAAACAATGAATGCACTCTTGAGTGGTCTGTGTGAGTCAGAATTTATCAAAGTAATGTACAGTAAGACTGCCAAAGAAATATGGGATACATTAGAAAATATCCATGAGGGAGATAAAAAGGTGAAGATGGCCAAACTACAAACCTATAGAGCTCAGTTTGAAATGTAAAAATGAATGAAGATGAAGATATAGCCAATGTCTTCTTAAAGGGTGCAAAAGTTGTGAATAACATGAAAGCTCTAGGAGAAACCATTAAGGAATGTGTAATTGTACAAAAGATATTGAGATCTTTACCATCTAGGTTTAACCCTAAGGTTTCTGCCATAGAAGAAACAACAAACTGGGAAACATTGACCATGAACCAATTGCTTGAAAACTTGACGGCATATGAGATGAGACTTCCAAAATGGAATTCAAATGTGAGGGAGGCATCCTTTAAGGCTGATAAGTGCAGAGAAGATAAGGAAGGTACATGCTCCTACTCTGATGAAGAAGAGGCCAAATTTGTCAAAAGATTGCAGAAAGGAACAGGTAAGTATAAAGGTAAGATTCCATTTAAGTTCTTTAACTGTGGAAGAGTGGGGCACTATGCATCTAAATGTCATCATAAGAAAATGGAGAATCAGTTAAGAGGGAAATATAAAACCAATTTCAGAAATAGGCCGAAAGGAAACAGATTTAATTGAATATCATTCTATGTTCAACAAGACAACAGTGCATCTGAGAGCTCAGATGAATCCCCAATGAAGAAGGAACATCAGAATTCATTTTGATGGCCAAGGAAGAGCTTGAGGAATATCTCCTAGAATTTGAAGACGAAGGTGAGGTAGATCTTGAGGGAGAGCTAATTAGCAGACTTAAACTTAGGAGTAAGAAACTGAAAGATATTCTTATAAAATATGCAAAGAAACAACCAGATTAAGAAGATCTTATTAAGTTGAATATTGAACTATAATAATCAAGGAAAATAGAGGATATTCTAAAAAGAGAAATAAAGGGGAAAAAAAAGGAGAGAGAAAAGCTGGAAGAGGAAGTGGTAAGCCTGAGGAAGAAATTAGTAAAGGTCCAAGTTGAATTAACTATGAATATTTCTCAAATGAAAAGTTGTGGTCATTTGGATGAAATTCTTAATGCTCAAATATCTCCTCACATAAAGGCTAGGATAGGATATGAAATAGAAACCAGCAAATCCAAGGTATAAGATAACAATAATATCATTTTTGTAAAAGTTGTAAAAGATAATGAAGCAACAAAAAGGGAATCCATAGAATTAGAAACCAACAAGACGATGATATATAACGAAACAATCAGAAACAAGAACCAACCTCAAGTGACAAAGAAAGAAACGAAGAAATAGTCAACTGCAAAAGACTCATGCGTTCCTAAGGATGAATTGAATAAATTTGGAAGATTTCAAAGGAGTTTCCTTCCTCCTGTGAGAAGTATCACTTGCTTCGCCTGCCACAAACCTGGATATATTGCGGCATACTGTAATATAAAGCAAATCCAGTCCAACCAGTAAAAGATGAAACAAAGGAAAATATTACCTCAAACAACTCCTTATGCTAGAGAGAGATAATACTTCCATGGGTATTGTTTTTATTGTAAAGGATTCAGTCATAAAGCCATGGAGCACAGAACGCATATACAGAGACTAGTGTATGGAAACTCAAGGGGAATTAAGAACAATGGTCGATTCACTCGTATACATAATCCATTCAGAAATACAATCAAATGTTTTTGCTGCCATAAAATTGGGCACAAGTCTCATGAATGTCCTCTCAAAGACTGTGGTCCATCTCCTCAGAAAATTTACCAAACAAACAGCTACATGCAATGGAAAAAGAAGCTAAATAAGTGTGATCTGGTTCTAATAGCTCAAGATCAGAAAATCAAATGGTATGTGGACAGTGGGTGCTCAAAACATATGACTGGAGACCAAAGCAAGTGTATAACTTTTGATGAAAAGAAATATGGAAATGTAACATTCGGATGATAGAGCAGGGAAAATCAAGGGAAAAGGATTAGTCAGCCTGAATAATGGAAGAGGAGAGACTCGGGATGTACTATTTGTGGATGGTCTAAAAGCCAATATGCTAAGTGTCAGTCAAATGTGTGATAAATGCAGTGAGGTATTTTTCAGAGCCCAAGATTGTGAAGTAAGGTCTATCACCATAGGAAATACCCTGATTAAAGGTGTTCGAACAGAGAGTAATGTCTATATAGTAGAAGAAGAGAATGAAGCATGCCACATCAGCAAACTTGATGAATATTGGCTATGGCATAGAATATTGGGACATCTAAACTTTGAGCACATCACTGAACTGAGCAAGAAGAAAGTTGTCAGAGATTTTCCTGCAATAAAGAAGCCTCTAAATATCATATGTAAGTCCTGCCAACTAGGAAAACAAACTTGCACATGATTCAAAGCTAAAGACCAACTATCTACAAGTAAGCCTCTTCAGCTTGTACACATGGACCTGTGCGGACCTTCTTCTTCTCCTTTGAGATATGTAAGTTTATCTTGAATAAGACCTAGCATAATTTCAGGGCAATGCGATGTAAAGTCATCCAACCAATGATGCATGTAGGTATTTCCCATGTGGGCCTACTCCTAGTAATATGTGACACCCCTGCAAGATCATTCCCTTTGATGAGACAAGGGGGATAGGTTGGTGGAATAGAAATTAAGGAAAAAGTCGGGGAAGAATGAGTAAGACAAGAGGATGGGGAAACTACCACATCAGGCAAGGTTTAGACCTAATAATTCCACAACCGCAGGAACCTCCTTAGAGTTAACATTGGAAGTTCTACATAGGATAAGGTGGTGTAAAACAACCACACCCCAAGATAATGAACAACAAAATACATTAGAAAGGAAAATCATTACAAGCACATGTGGAAAAGAAAGGTTGAGTAGAAAAATATATACAGAGGGAAAGAAAGGTGACACAACTGTGAAGATGGGAGGCCCATGTAGAAATTATACCAATGGATTCAATCTGATATTGTAATGTACTAAAACAAAAAATTGAATCACTTCTACATATTGTTGAAACCAAATATGATCACACAATCACATAACAAGTAAGATAAATAATTTATCAATCGCACAACACAAGATGTATCTTGGGAAATAAAATGCTCAAAACCCCGCTATCTGTATATTTCATAAATTCAAGATCATGAAACAACACAATTTTATTTCCCTCACTGAGAAACTTCTGCACTCTGTTGACTATCTCACTCTCATCTCTGGCTTTTTCTAAGCAATTTTGGTCCAATATTTAACCTTTTCTTTGCCTAGGCATGCCTTCCTTAGGCATTTATGGGCTAATTGAGACCCTATTAATTAGGAAAATCCCAAATAATGATTGTTAAATTCATCTAAGTCTTCCCGATGACCTCATGCATGAAATGTACAATTTTCTAATTATACAACTGATATTTATCTTCCCTTTAACCTGAATCTCAACTCGGCCTTCCTTAGAACTAACATTCAACAACTATTTATAGTGAATTATCAATTAACTAATTGATCACTGCATGTGAATTAAATCATATTTAATTCATTGGACCTATCACTAGCTCATCTCTCAGTTAGAACTAGCTAAACTGATTTTAACTCAATTAATTGAGTTAACTAATTACAACTCACAAATGATTGTAATTGGAGCCCCTAAAATCATGGGAGAACTCTACATGCCTCCTCTCTGGCCCTCAACTCAAATTTCCTAAGCTAACTAAGTCTTCCTAACTCGGTTAACAAATAAAATTTGTCATGAGATGAAATTACAATTTCTCTTGCAATTTAATTAAGGGAAAATTAAATCAGAAGTCCCCTATGGTGTCATTTTTGGGTGCCATTTCTGAATGTCATTTTTAATGTTTCTTGTTGCTAATTTCAACAGCCCCAAGCCATGCGCCATAGCAAGATGCTGGGAGAGAAAGCTAGAGCCAACTAGGGGAGAGGGGAGAGGGATTATGGGAGGAGGTTTGAAAATAGAATAAGAATGGAGTAAGGCCAAAAGATTGAGCCGTATAGTTCTCCCTCTATGAGAGCTTAAACGAAAAACTAAAACAAATTATAGAGAGGAATAGATCAATAATAATTCCCAATTCAATGCAACAATGGAAGGCTGGAAATAAATTCCTCTGTCAGAGGGGAATTCCAACCTTGCATACAATTTGTGAGATGTGAAAACCATGACCTAGTCAAGATACGTATCCCACCATATTGAATATTCCTTAGCCCCTACACTTTCTATGCTCCTCCAACCTTGCAGAGCTCTCTACATTAAAAACAACTCTATTGAATGTTGCAAGCTAACTAGCATGGGTAAAACATTATTGAACATTACCACCACATGCATGAGACACTAGTTATTACGTAGACTATATGTGAAACAACTCAACTCCATTTCCGTAATTTGCATGGTATGATAGGTCATTAATTCCTCCTTCTTGTAGTTGCACATCACCATTAAAAAAATTTCGAGGGCATGCTACCATGTTCCTCGGTCTATTACCTAGATGGGATGATGGTAGCCTACCCCCTTGCCCCACCTTCCTCCTCATAAGTCACCCCATCTAGGTCTAAGTAATCCTTTCACATAAGCTTCCAAAACGTTTCCTTAAGCGGAGAGTCCAAAATAAGATTCCAATTGGATGACATAAATGGAGAATATTATAAACACCCATAATTTGCTAACAAATCAACTATTTCCAGAGACATTCTAATCTCAAGGAATGTGAAAATAAGAGAAGATAAATGTTCCAAGATACATTCTAATCTCTAGCTCGAGGAAACCTTCTGTAGTTGGGTACCATTTTAATGTTTCCTAATCATACTTATGACAATTTGGGAATCAACTTCTACTAGTATATTGGTGAGGCCTAGCGATTGAGCATAATCTAATCCCATATAGAGAGCCATTAACTCAACTATATTGTTACTATTGATTCCCATTGTCCCATAGTAAATAAATAGAGGCAAGGATGTCCAATCTTTGATAATACCCCCATATCCGATGCTACCGATATTACTTTTCAAGGTGCCATTAAAATCCAATTTCAGGAAGGAAGGAGGTGGGGGGGTCTAGGATGACAGACTGGAGGGAGGGAGAGGGGGGGAGAGGACAACATAATTGGCCGAAAATACAACCAAGCATGTAGGAGCCTTGCTTGACTACCATAAATTTTCCAATCCTGAGGGGACTAGTTAAGAGTCAGAATCAATTCCTTGACTTTACAAGTGATAGAGTTCCAAATGTAATTCAGATAGATGGAGGAACCCTTAAATATTATTATATTTCATTTTTTTTCATATTTCCAAAAGAAGGAATCCAAGGGAGAGGGTCCAGATATGGTCAAGAATCAAATTGGAAATTCCTGGGAACACCGACTAACTATAATATTTAAAATATGGGTAGGATCCATATCAGCTTTCAAAAAACACTTAGCTAGTTTATTCCATAAGCTCCCTAAGAAAGTACAATTATTAAATAGATGCTCCAAATACTTTGAGTGAAGATGAAAAATAGAACACCTTGAAGGTCCCTGGTAGTTGCACTTCTGAATTTTCTCCTAGGTTAGGAGCTTATTATCAAGTAGATGCCAAATAAAGATGGATATTTTTGGCCATACATTATGCTTCCAAATATTTTCTCAAATTTCTTCCATTTGTAAAAATTGAAGTATTGCTTCTAAATTATAACCTTATCAAATGGATAATGTACCTTTTGATTTACATCCCCAACATAGTTTATCATCCTGATCTAAATAGGGGATACATCTATTCTAAATATTTCCCTCGAAATTTTGTCATACTTCTCCTTCTATTTCGGGGAACTAGGTCCTTGGTGGGAGCCATCACCGCCAACACGAATTAGGGTCCACCTCTACTAATTAATTTGCAATTTTTGTTCTCCCTTGATTTGTCATATGTTGGCTCAACTTTTCTAATTAAATTTGGTCCCCTAATCTAGGTAGTTTCTACCATGAGTCAACCCAAAATAGAATAAATCACCCATTTTTAACCTCCAAAAAGCAATGCCTTTGGATCAACCTCCTCTGTTTTTTGGCCATTTTCCAAATTGATGATCTGAGGTCCATGGAATTTAGTTGAATAAAATTTTATTGAGAATTTTATGGAGCATACTTGCATTTCCAATTTTTTTCCATAGGTCTAGGCACCATTCAAGCCATTGCCACCAAACCTTTTCTCCCAATATTGTAGTCATGATTGTTGGATCACACAATCCTAGGCCTCCCTTAAGATTTGGTTTGCATATTTTTTCCCATGGCACTGAAGAACATATATTTTCCTAGTGAACAAACCTAGAGAAAAATTTTGTTGTGTAACAACCCCAGGTTAAAAACTTCATGTAATAAAGTTAATAAAGGAAAAATAATACCATGGTCATGGGACATGTATTCCAAGTTGAATGTTGGGCTAAATATACTAGTGTGGGTTCTTATTTGGTTTATTATGGCTAAGGGAAATTGGCAAAGGCAATGGAAACAACTTTTACAAGGAAAGAGGCATTAATTGGAATTTTATTTATGAAAATAAAGGAAATTAGGAGAAAACAAAGGTGAAAGGTCACAAATTGCATGTGAGGAGGAAAATGAAGGAACATAATGGAAAATTGAAGAAATTCTGAGGCCTCATTGATAAAAAGGCTTCTGAGGATCAATTCACAACTTTTTTCATTTCATTTTTTGAGATATCTCTCTCTATTCTCTCCCTCACTTGCACACTTAGAGTTTTCTTTGAGCACTCTAGCATTGGATCAAGGAAAGCAAAGGAAGGACAAAGAAGGCAAAGGAAAGAAAATATCAAGCAACGAATATTTGGATCAAGCAGCTACAACATGATTACATGCAGGTATCAATCTTCATGTGTGATTTCCTTGCTAGATTTGGCATGAATGGTACATGCATGTGTGTATTTGGTTCTCTTGATGTCATTGGCATGGGTTTTTCCACGTGTGACAGTGGTTTTCAACCTTTCCTTGCCATTTTTGGATAGCCATGGTGTGATGGAGTTCTATTACTTGGTTAAGCTATATTTCGAGATGGTTTCAAAACTGAGTGGGGTGGTCTCAGGAAAAATCACAATGCTTAGGAATCCCTTGACCGATAATGGCGGGATACACGGTAGAGCCTGGTTGTTAATACCCTCATTATGCCTATGAATCCATTCACTAGTTATGGTTGGATACACAATAAAGCCTAGAGGTGTATGGTCTCGTTAGGCCTAGGAAACCCTTGAACGGTTATGGTAGGATACACGGTAAAGCCTAGATAGTGGAGACTAAAAAATTCCTCATATTTTAGGTGGAGATATCCACAGGCATCCATGCTTGTTAGGTCTTAATGATCCCTTGACCGATATATGGCAGAATTGCGATAAAACATGTATTGTATGTTTAATATCAATCCCTTGGCATGATACACGGTAAAGCATGTGGAAACCTTAATTGGTTTTTTGTGAGTCCCACATTCATGCTTAGAATATGGCACGAGGGTAATTGGTTGAAAGAAAGGTTTGGTTCATCCCAATCTATGGTCAGATGGTAAGTGGAAGTCCTGACCTGGTTTCATTTTTCATGTGTTAATAAGAGTTATTTTCCTCTTGTATATTATGTGTAAATGTGTTGTTATTATATGGTTATAATGGTTGTTCTATCATTTTTATTTTGTTGGTTATATGTTTGTTATAAGCATGGTTTTATGACAGATCTTAGTCATGGCTCTCATCATGTTTTTTTTAGAAAATGAATGAATAATGAATGTATGTATGACCTAATAGATGGTAATGTGGCTATTATGAGAGGACATCAGTGATTCTCAAATAAGTATGAAGTCCCTATGCTCAGATGTATTTGTATGACCTGTAATTTGCATGTTCATGATGTGTTTGGTAGAATGTTTGTCATGGTTAGTAGTGAGCCCTAGTATTGCACCAAGAGTGTTGCAACTCCCAGGGGCTGCCCTGCTTTACTTTATCAACTCGGGGTTCATACAAACTTGGAGGTGACAGTGCTATATGCACAACAGATACATTCTGCTCATATTATCCTCTTCTACTTTACGAGAGGGTGTTATTTCTTAGGCTATGATAAGTGATGGGAAGTAAATTACTGGAAAAAAATGAAAGAAATCATTAGGGGAATTTTGAGGTCTAAAATGGACCTCCTAAGGAAATTATAAAATAAAAGTGGAAATAATAAAATAAGATTTAATTACATTATCAAATTTTAGAGGGAAAAAAAGAAAAAAAAAACTACTTTTTGAACTCGTATTTTGAACTTATCTCCCTAAGGTTTACTCACATTTCGAGCAGGAATATTCATTGGATGAAAAATTTAATTCCCCATCCAAGGAGTAACCATATTGCATACTTTTTATGGACTCTGCTAGATGAAAAATGAGAAATACATGAAAAACGTGATTGTAATCACGTTTTTTCATGTATTTCTCATTTTTTGTGTAGCACGATCCATCAAAAGTATGCAACATGGATACTCCTTGGATGAGGAATTAAATTTTGCATCCAAAGAGTACTCCCACTCGAAATTTGAGTAAACCCTTAGGGAGATAATTTGAAAATATGAGTTGAAAAAGTAGTTTATTATTTTATTATTTTTTAATCTTTTTACTTTTTAATCCAAAAATGGTGAATCATCCCCCATGGTTAACATCATCTTCTTGAAACCTATTGGTTCTCATAAAGTTTATTTTGGTTGTACATTTTTCTTAGGAGGCCCATTTTAGACATCAAAATTCCCCTAATGGAAATTAAACTAAAGTGCTAAAAAGAAATGACAAGAATGAAGCTAATTTAATTGGTAGAAAAGGAAATGACTAAAAAGAAACTATCTAACTTGCTGAAAATAAATGGCAGAAAGGAAACTAATTCTAAACCACACTTGACTTGGAAAATTAGCTAAATTCACTCTACTTATCCTATAGT